>JAYMST010000083.1:0-12765 GCA_036897805.1 Plantago tenuiflora | reverse complement strand
AAGAATGGACCCATACCTAAGTATTTCCCAGACAGACATAAACGAAAATCCAATAACACCCTGCTCCCAACTCATTCTTAAAAAAAAACAGTCAAATCTTGAGATCAAATTTTACCCTGCCCGGACCGGACCTATAAATTTGGCCTGGGTATCAGGTCAGTAATCCAACTGAAATTATGATTATCTTTTACTCCAACTCCCTAATAGTTAACATGTAATTTTATATAAAAAATTAAAGTAATAATAAAATTAAAAATATATGGAAAGTTATGTAATTTGAATGTAAAGTTGAGATTGTTTATTATGTGTTGAGTATAGAATAGTTTTCTTATGTAGTAATGTATGAAGTTATATGGAATGAATAAAATGTAAATGTATGAAGTTTTACAGGACGAAGAATTACTATAGAGTGGATGAGTCCTAGCTCCATCGGCAAACAACAAAAATTTACATCAATGCATAAATGCATATTAGTATTAATGGGTAGATGTCTTCCACTGACTCTGCACAGCATAAGCAGGGCAGGGTAGAAATTATTCAAACAAAATATCTACTCAGACACAAATTTATTGATATTGAAATCTGTTTTTAAATAAAGAATGTCTCATCTCATTAAATGTATATACATTGTCTCCAAGTATTATACCCTTTTCTAGGCCTGGGCATCCAAAAGTGCCAGATCCATTGGCTTCCTGCAAATGCCCAAAATTTGAAGAACCAAAAACGGCAAGGAAATGTGAAGAGAAAATTCAACTCTATAACTTGTAAGAAAAAGTCAAAATTGGAGGAGCTATGTCTAGAAGAAGAAGAAGAAGAAGAATATACATATTTGTACATCGAGACAGACAGCTTCATTACATTACATTCTCTGGAATCTCACGAGAACACAGTGTAACACCTGTCTATCTGTCTTGTCTGTCTGTCTAATTTAGCCATTTAGCCTGGATAAAAACTGGCTTAGATTGTATTCTTCACTGTACTGTGACTGGTCCCAAAGCTCTCCCAATGTGTCAAGAATGCCTTTCATCTTCCCCTTGCCAGGAACCTTTGCATCACCATCAGACTCCTTCGAGTATCTCGACATTCTTGATCCCTGTACAACAACAGAGTTAAAGTACAACAATACTTGCATTGGCATATACATACTATATATATAGTATATACTATAGAGAGAGAGAGAGAGAGAGAGAGAGAGGGGGAATAAGATAAACACACAAATACCTTTTTGCCATCAGCAGCTGGCGTAAACAGATCAAGTAACTGATCTGTGTTCATGGTTGTCATACTTGCATTGTCTGCATTTATCACTGCATTAGCAATAGAAACTTTGAACTTCTGCAGGCTCATCACTTTTTCTTCTAGTGTGCCTCGCATGATAAGGCGGTGGACATGAACAACCTTCCGCTGACCTAACCTGTGTGCTCTATCCATAGCCTGTATTGAAATTGCCAAAAAGGAAAGGAACAGAAAAATATCCTATCAAGTCTGGGTTGACAGAGATTCTGTAAAGTGTTTTATTTCTTTTTCATGATTTTTCAGAAGGTCAAAGCTGAAGACAATAAACAAATAGAACTCTTCTTACTTGGTGATCTCTCATTGGATTCCAATCATGCTCCATGAAAACAAGGGTATCCGCGGATGTTAGATTCAAACCAAGCCCACCAACTACAAATAGAAATTATTTGATTAGATTCACACCAAGCGTGAATACGTATGAAAGAGCAATCAGAATATTACCATGCGTCGTGAGCAACAGAGCATCGATTGTAGGGTCCGAGTTGAAGGCTTTCACAATATCAAAGCGCTTCTCAGGTTCCACTGATCCGTCCAACCGCAAATATGTAACACTGTTTAAAGTAATAAAAGAGGTAAATAAACCAGGACATTTGCAAGCCAAGGAATTGGTAAATGCAGCCACACACACGACAGCTGTATAGATGAGATGAATATAGGGAAAAATGACCCGTACTTCCTCATATGTGTGTGAAACAAGTCTTTCTCAATGACGTCTAACAAGGCCTGCATACACACGGTGACAGCTCAATAACTACAGACACATGAAGCACAGTTGGAGAAAATATCATTCAGATTAGGGTTTACTTTATGTTGTGCAAATATCAGTACTCTATGTTGCCCAACTGTAATTGTGCCTTCAGCACTCGATGCATCCACACCTATTCCACACTCTTCCATTATCTCTTGAAGGGCAACTAGCTTAGGTGAATGGTGTAACCTATGGAGCTCTGTGACAAGATCAGAATTTGCAGGAACAAGTTCTGACAGCATAGGCACCAGTGACTCTGGAATTTGTTCACCGAGCACAAGCAACGGATGACTACAAAGTTTAAGCAAGTACTGGAGTGCCTGAAACGGTAGAGTGAACACATATATTGTTAGAAGTAGATCCATTACAAGATAACAATAATTACTTAATTAGTGCTCCAACTCACCTGGAAAACATGAGAAGATGCTTTGGGTGCCGGTCCTGCATTTTCATTTTGTTTTACCATGCTCGAGAGTTCATGTTTTACATGTGAACCCGAAAACTTCTCATACAGCTTCAGTTGTATAGGACTCAAGTCACAATATCTGTCCTGAATGATCTTCTCAGGTAGATCTGACAAAACTTCATCTTTCGTACGACGTAGGAGGAAAGGCATGACCTGTAAAAAGTAGAAGCCATCAGCTATATATAACAAAAGATGCATTAGGAATAAAATAGAAGGAAAAAAACAAAGTTATTTAGCAGGTAGCCGCCACATGATTGCATATCCAAGGATAAGAATATTCACCTGCTTATGCAATGCTTCCATCGCTAGTATACCTGCTTCAGCATCTTTTGCTGAGCATTTAGGATCCCGGGCAGCTATTAGTGGTTTTCCATAGATGGCTTGAAACTATTGAACAAAAATGGATCATCTTAAAACTCATAACTATGATAGTATGATACTCCAAAAGCATTGGAAGGAAGCGAATTGAAGACAAAAGAAATAAAAAAACAGATGTCTACAGAAAACCGGGAAAACATACTCGTCCTTCATACTGCATGAAATAATACTATCCATCCAACAATATCAATGGCCTAATATATGCGAGCATCAAATCATTATTTGACTGCCCCTGAACAACATACCAATATTAAACAATTTGCATCTATGTATCAGTCTTAAAAAACTACAGTTTGACTAAAGCGCTTTTATTTTCCATTGCAATGATAAACATTCTCTGCGGGTGCAATAAAAAGATTTGGGATCACTTTTTAAACTAACCGAGAAATTATTCAACCAAATCAAACAAGATACAAGATCAAAGATTTAGGAAAGACATACTTGTCTTTCTGTTCCAAGAAATCCTGGCATTAGGAAGTCAAAAAGAGACCACAGATCCAGCACATTATTCTGCCATCAAAAGGTTTTATAAGCAACAAGACAAACTTAAGGTTGTTAATCAACATCAGGCAGATGATAAACCTGGATTGGTGTTCCACTCAGTATAAGCCTGTGCTGAGCCTTCAGTTGTTTCACGGCACATGTTACTTTGGATTTCGAGTTCTTTATAATATGTCCTTCATCAAGGATGCAGTAGTTCCATAAAAACTGTCCAAGACAATCAGTATCTTTGCGGACAACATCGTATGATGTTATGATTACATTATGCTTGTCAAACTCAGCACGAAGTGTTGAGCGCTCTTGAGCAGAACCAATATATTGAAGTGTACTTAAAAGAGAAGGATCAATAAACTTCTCTATCTCGTACTCCCAGTGCCCGACAAGTGTAGATGGACATACGATTAAAGAGGGTGGTAAACCCTCACTGCTATCTGAAGCAACATGCTCTGCTATATCAGACGCAACAATTGCCGTTGCTTGAAGGGTTTTACCAAGGCCCATATCATCGCATAAAATGCCATGAAGATTAAATCTCTTCAAGAATGCTAGCCAATTTATACCTTCCTGTTGATACCTGGAGAAAGGTAGTAAAAGAAACCGAATCAAGATTCTCTCCGCCAGTTGTAGATGATAAAACAAAGGAGCATATGTAAACCAAATAAAGTTTTATGAGACATAAGCACATGAAAAAGGATGGAAATAGGAAACTTATAAAAGTTCTCTGCAATCTGTATTATCACATCCAGCCATTTCCACCCTCTCTTTCAGATGCAAAATTAAACATGTGCCCACCCCCTAACCCTTTATATTTCCTTCACTCCTATGTTATTAACCCTCACAAACACAGAAAGACAGGAAACCAATTATTTACCTCCTCAGAGTCACTTTTAGGTCAAATGGAAGTTTGTAATCGTCAATGTGAGAATTATCAACAAGTTGCTCCAAAAACTGTGCATCTTCCTTATTCCTCGACAAACGCTCAGTCAAACCAACAGGCAGAGAGATACCACGTGCCAGCGGAAGAAGAGGCACGAGAGCAGCAAAGCTATGTGTTACACTTTGCCGTACAGAATGATCCGAGTCACTCATGCACCTTAAAAGAGGAACCACTAATAAAGGAGCATATGGAACAAGTTCCAAACCCAATCCCTGAACAAGCAAACTAACAAGCATGCCAGCTCCTTGTCTGGTATGTACAGATGACATATCACCCAGCATAGGAACAACATTCTCAATAACAGGAGCCATAACATCCAAAGTCATTGACTTAGCCATCTCAGTTATGCATCTTGATGCAGATAGTCTAACAGCAATATGAGAATGACGAACACATCTAAAAATACATGGTAGAAGAGTAAGCATCCTTGGTCTCAGAGCCTCATCCAGTAAAGGAGCAATGGAACGAACAACCTATGATAACCCAAAAAAGAAAGTTACCGTATACAAAGGAAAGGAGAGAATGAGACAAATTCAATATGAAAGAAAGTATCAGAAGTTCTCCAGCAGCAAGCATTTAATTTTGCAGTACTGCAACAGATGCTTGTTACTCTTGGGATGCAAAAATAAACTTCAGCCTTTATGTGATATATAAAATCAGATGAAAAGCTGCTTGCAAGAGTCATGCTCACTTGGATATTATTTATTAAAGTCTGTGGATCTTTTATGGCATCAATAGCTTGATCTATCAGCTTCTCGTCTTCTGCAGTTAGGTCTTCAAGATTACAAGGCTTAAGAACCTCAACAAGGCAGTCCCAGATCTTAGGAAGTTTGTCGAATAAAGCGCCACCAAACTTCATGCATAAATATTTAAATGCAAGTTCTGACCCACGCCTGCTAATGAAACCTTCAACCCTGGATCGATCTTCACCAGGAGAGAGAACATGAACTTTTGATTTTTGTCTACCATTATTACTTCCAAATGATAGAAGATCTTGGTCTTCAATTATCTCAGCAGAACTAAGGACTCCAGCCTGGGGTGTTTCACGAGGATCCATGCATGCCAAATTGCAAAGGTTTTTTATTAGCTTGTCATTAGGCCCAGGTTTTCGATCAATACAATGATGGATGAGTTCTGCCAAGGATTCAGCTGCCTTGTTTTGCAGTATCTCCTCCTATACATAAAATAGGATGTCAATTTCCTATTGAATTAAGAACCCCCAAATAAAAAGGGTACTAAAGGTAATTTACCTGTTCTCTCTTAATGGACGCCATTACAGGCAAAATAATTGGATTGAGTTTTGCAGGAAGATCCGATATCCAGACAGCTGCAGCAGCTAGTAAAGCCGAAACAGTAAGATGCAAATTATTCTGAAACCACCCAGAAAACAGTGATAAAATTGTCAAGATCTTGTCAAAGTATGTCCATTGACTCCGTTACTAGTACAAAATTCAAAGCACTTGAACATGTGGATTGCAAATATAAGAGAAATTCTACATGGTAGAACGACTCTAATTAGATGATGTAAGAAAGTTCCTGTGGACTCACCTGTACACATTTCAAATATCCGGAAGTCGTCAAAAGTTTTTGCCTTAAAGACTCTAACTCCTCGACCGTAATCCTTCCCTCAGACTCTAATCCAGAAGGAACATTATCCATAAATGTAAGTTTTGATGCAAAATTCACAGCATCATCCACTGTCAAATTCTCAATGTCTACACTAAAAGATGAAATCATCTCCTGGAACATGCCCGATGTCACTGTGGCATTATACAACTGGCTAGCCTCAGTCCGCATCTTACTATATGTTCTTGAGAGTTCAGCATAAGGCAAATGAGTATCTTTTGTGGGAAATGCTGGATTGGTGCAAGCTAACAAATTCAGCAAACAATGCCTAAAGTTACTTGAAATGCCATTGATAACTTCACTAGACTTCGACGAGCATCTCATTTCTTTAAACCAAGATATAAGAACCATTGAAACCACCTGAAATAATAAACATAACTGTGACTTTACCCAGATTTTTACCAAAGTTACTCTCGGTATTAAACAATGAAAAGCTGTGCAAACATTACAGATCATTTCCTGTGCGTGACTCTTACCTGACGCTGAACTCCAGACAAGGAAGTCAAACCCTTCCACAAGGGGTCAACCACATACTGCAAGGACGCATCATTTAATTTTGAAGCCATGATGCCCAAAGCAGTTGCAGTCAAAACTCTTGTATGAGTTAATGAGACATCCAAATCTGCACCAACTACTATCTTGGAAGAGTTTGCAGAAGGATCTTCATTTTGCTCTGTCGGCAAGCTTTCTGTAAAGTCGATTACTTTACTTGTCTGATTTTCAGCTTCGAAATTAACTGCTCTCATTTTGGCTGCGGCTCTGAAATGGCTTTTACGAGGCAGTGCTACAGGCAAAAACATTTTTGTGGTGTCCAGTGAGGAACCATATGGAGTACTTGCTAGCTCCACCCATGAAGAAAAGTATAGCTTTGATGCTGTTTCTAGGTCTTCCTCCAGGCACTGATGAACAAGGAGACTATTAGTTCCCGTAAGAACCAGAAACTAATAACAGCTTGTTTAAACATCTATCTAGCAGCTAAAAATGAGAGCAGCAATATGGAACTTGTTCCCAAAAGTATAGCTTTAATTGCATTGATGATAAAAATGTGGGACTTGAGCAATGAATCTTGTAAGAGCAATATTAGATTTGATACCATGATTACCTGAATAATTATATAATAAATGCATATTCATGGTAGATTAATGTGCAAAATAGCCTATGTTGGAGCATACTAGCAGCTAACAGCATAAACTAGCAATCAGTGTGAATGAATGAAACCTTCTTTTAGATGAAACTGAAAGTTAAACATGTCGGGACAGATTTCTCTGTTAAAAACTCTAGTCAAGAACATCAAGTTCTCATATTAACAGGTAAAAAAGGATTCACCATACAGCAGTAAGCAAAGCATAGGTTCAGATGCATACTCTGACTAACAAATTCCAAACTCTCTCGGAACATTTCAGTATTTCTTCATTTGCCTCAAGCAACAAGTTCTGAAAAACAATCCGTAGAGTATCACCAACAATAAAAGAAGGCCAAAACGAGTTGGATTTGTCATTTATACTTCTCCTATGACCAGCCTCAAGCAAACGTTCCTGCACATCCGTTGCGCACCATTAGATACTTTTTAGTCCATCAGTTAAGGAATCAGGGGCAAACAAGAAATAGCTTTTCAAGAAGTCAATAGAAAAAACTGAAACAAAATTCAACAAGGTTATGAAACTGGGTGTAGGATATATTTAAAGAAAATTGGTGATACCAAGGTACGTATCGCAGACAAGCGGACAGAAGTGATACTATGTCTCATAAATGGCCACAATCTCGGTGCTAGTGTTGATAACATGTACGGGTTTTCCAGTGAGCTCATTCCTCCTTCAAGTTCATCAATCTGACCAGCTTCGTTTAGGTCAAGTTCCTGCTTTCCCGAGGTACCAAAAGTCTTTGGAATCATCTCCTCTTGTGAATAGATTTCTGCTAGTAGATTCATGACACTGCAGTACCAAAAGAGAGAAAACTTTTTAAATGAAGTCCAATCCCAACAATTCTTTTGGAAAAATCTCGTTTCAATTGGACATGACTTTATGCTACAATATTAGTAATATTTATTGTATGGGAGCTTTTCAAACATGGTTTCACTTGGCAGTTGGGTTCAACTTATTTGGCATTAAGAAGAAGAGTCAAATACACCAAGAGCAGAAAGTACCTGCTAGTTGAGGGACTCAAATCATCCAGGTCAAGCATAATGTCCCAGAGTAGCATTATTATAGAATGCAACAAAGGACCCTTCAGAGATACTATAGCAACTGAAGCTGGTATCAAAGCCTCTGCTGCAACTGCTCTTACATCATCGTCAGGATCTTCCAGCCCAATTTTACAAGCAGGAAGAACAGCACCAAGTAATTCATGGATCATCTCCTGGTATCAGGTTAAGAATTTTCATAGCAAGATCAGAGCAATGCAGTAAAGAACTAATAAGTACATCTGTAAGAATAAGCAAAGATTAGCAGGTAATTTTATTTTATTTTTGTATGACAGGAAAAAAATATCAGAAATAACAAGGTGTCAAACTATAAACAGCAATTAGTCCATCTATTGTAGTCTGAGCATGAGATATGTTTAACGTAATAGCTCAATTAACAATCTGGGTTCTTTTCTGGCAATGCTCAATGAACATTTCATATGCATCTCGTCTCTTGTTCAAGTGACAGATGGCCAGAGTAAAGTTTTTCAATAAACGACAATTCCTGTTACAAGGACAATTTCTGCCAGAACAACAGAGTAAAGTAACATCTCACAACCAAGAGAAGAGCAAAAAAGAATCCAAAACGAGCAGAAACAATTATGCACAGAAAGAATGCCAACCTGGCGAACAGCGACTAAATATTTAATCCCCAAGAGACAGCCATGGCGGATCTCCCATTCTGGCCTACGCTGCAAATTGCCAAGGGCTCATTAAAAAAAACAATACAAGAGAAGCTGCTTTAAAAAGAAATGGCCCCATGACGCATAAAGAGATACCTGCATTTGCAACAAAATATTCAATGTCTCTCGAACTAATGATGGATGCATGTACTTGAGAACGGCACCTAAAGCTTGAGCACAGGTTTCTCTTACTGGTGCAACGACCTGATCAGAGATGTAGTCCCCAAATCTGCGAGGAAATAAATGGACCATTTAGACCTTACCAAGAACCCAATTGAATCAAACTTAATCTGTGATACTCCATGTGATGCGACCAACACTTTTCAACCCACCATATAGTAAATCAAAGATAACATAAAAAAATTACCAATGAAGAAAGATGACGATCTAAACTATTGTGTAAACATACAAAAAACCATAAGCATATGATGAAACAAGATACTATTATTCTAATTCTTGGGGTCATAGATCAGTCCATTTTTTCTTCCCTTCCAATATTACTTCCAATTCATCAGAGTAATATAACTACAGTTCTGATTCCAGCAGTTTCTAAAGAAAAGCATACCGATCCAGTGACAAGACACACAAGAAGCGTATTGCAGAGTCTTGCAGAAATTCAAAATTTCTCAGACATGACGTCCTAGCCTCTTTGACCAAGTTCATCAGTTCTGAGTTCTGAGGAAGATCATTTAAAATATTACTCTTCTCTCTGGACCCCTTGTCTTCAGAATTTACCCTTGTTTCGGCTGCATCCTTGCCAAAATTGTGCGCAATGTCAAAGCTAGATTGGGTTTCCACCTCAACACAATTAAGATCAATAACTCCATTAGCAGGATCTTGAATGTCTAAGCCAGATGGAATTTCCACCTTAGTAGAATTAAGATCAATAGCTCCATTAGCAGGATCTTGAATGTCTAAGCCAGATGGAGTTTCCACCTTAGTAGAATTAAGATCCATAGCTCCATTAGCAGGATCTAAAGGACAATATCCTCCATCTTGAACATCCAAAAAAACATTGAGCTCTCCTTCTACAGCACTAATCATGGGAGAATCTGCGTCTTCAAGCTTAGGCTTTTTGTACACTGGCTCCGGTTCAGTGCGCGTAACTTGCAAGTTTACGTCATCTTCCCTCTCTCTTTTGACTGCAGATGTACTATCGCTATCCTTCAAATTAGAACCTGATCCAGCACTGCCCACTTCAGGAATAATTATTCCAGCACTAGATCCTTGATAGGTTAATATTTCTCTGAGAGCCATAATACTGCCATGACGAACCTCCCAAACTGAGAAAAAAAATAAAACCATGTGATACAGTTTCACAGCAGAACTAAATTAATATTCATGATAACTATCATAGCATATGTTACCAGAATCAAACATGTCAACGCTGAGCTGCTCCACAAAATTATGGAAAGGCCAAAAGCCATCACCCTCCATCTCAGAAATTTCATCATCAGAAACAGTATCTGTGAGTTGCTGCATGTCAGAAGCTACTTCAGCATACGCCATTCACTTGTAAGTAAATAAAATTCATCTTAAAATGGGATAAGTTCAGAGACTTTGCAGCACATAAATGGAAGAGAAAAAAATTTAGAGTACGTATAAGCTCATATTACTATTAGGCAACCACAACTTGCAATGCATGAATATGATCTTTACATCGGCAATGCTATGAACCAAAAATATCTGATCGGTGTTTATTTCACCTTAAAAGAACTCGAAGGCTCCAACGAAATACTTTTTGGCGACACTGTTTCATGCGATTGGGTTGCCTCTACATCTCCATTCTTTAACCGGCCTTTAGCAGGGTCTTTTGAGTTACTTTTTGCCTTCCTTTTTAAGAGATTCAGTTCACGGGCACTTGGCCTTCTAGATCTGGAGGAGGGGACCATGCTTGTCACAAATTGTTTAATGTTATGCATAGGCCTTGAGGAGAAATACTGGGAGACCACTCCATTTCCAGAAGAACTAATTTTATGCTGAATAAGGTCCTCATCTCTGATCATATCATTGACATCCATAAATTGTTCACACATGTCTAACCCTGAAAATTAAAGTACTTAGAAAGTTAATAAACTATTCTCTATTCCACACAAAACACAGTACAATTAGACAGTCTTCTTGGCAGTTCATATAACAAAGTCTTATCTTTATTAACTACCAACTTCAAACCTGACAAAAATACTGAAGGTTGGAACTAATATAAAGATAAGCAAAATAAATTAAGTTGACTCAATAAGAAAGGAATCTCAGGCACCTTAGAAGTTGATCATTTTTTTAAAAAGCAAGAGAACTTCACAGCCAAAACATGCTAACAACAATACTATAGCACTTCCACGGCTCCACCAGATGTCAAAGAAGTGGCCATGATCTATCGGAATACAGAAATGTATTGTATCACTAAATAGGAAAATCAAATGTTTACAGGTCAGAAGGGAATACGATCTCCTAAGTACTAACACGTGATTAGACAGAGGTCTGGCACTAGGAACTTTCTTCGCAGAAATATTACAAAAGAAAAACTAGAAATCCCAGTGTATAGGATACAAACCACAGTAAACTAAATTGATTTACATATAAGATTCCAAATAGATTCATAATATGAGCTTTGAAGTGAGGTCCAGTAACTTCTTCTTTCTTTTTTTTTTCCAATCGTTAGCTCAAATTGATAGCCAAAAATTTATATTGTTGCAGCAGAAAACCCTTCTCTGCATCTTTGGGTTTCATGTGTTTTGTTGGACAAAAGTAAAAGTAAGCTAAGTAGCACCAACCTAACCGACGCTTAAGATTCTTTTTCTGGCGCACCAGACGCTCCTTCGGATTTTTCCCATTTTCATTCGCAATGTCATACTCCTGAAATTTGATGAACACAGGTCAAATCCAGCCACCAAACTGTCACCTTCATCCAGTACATACACAAAGCAACTGCTGACAAAATATTAATTTTATTTCCTTTTTTGCCAATATGAATGTAGAGCCACCACAATTTCAGCTATACTTAAGAGTCATAAAGTCGCACAATTAGCAGATCATCTTAACAAAAACAAGATGAAGCAACAGGATTTATTCAGGAATAAAAAACATTTGAAAAAATGCAAATCCCAAAGTTATCCTAAAAAATATGCCTACAAGGTCAATAAAAGGGCCCCTCTCCCAACACACACCCACAACGGATAGTGGTTCTGTCCAGCGCTATAAAAGGTTAGCAATGTAAGAAATCACTGTTTCCATCCTCCTCAAGTACCTGACCACCAGATGCCACCAAAGCTCCAAAGTCCAAAACCTTGTTCAAATCAAAACTGCAAAATAAAAGAAAATATTGATATAGGCAGAACATATCGGTATGACTACAATGTAAAGATAACCAAGCATAACATAACCAAGTAAAATTTTGCCGTGTAATCTTAAGACTAGATGAAGAAAAGACCTTCGGAAAGGACTGCCAGCTACACCTTCAGTGTGGAGGTTTGTCACAACATGATCGAAGGGAGCAGATATCCCAGATTCTATGAGCTTAACCTCCACAGAACTGGAAATTTCGCTCACTGATAAATGCTTGACATTCTCTGCAATAGCTCCAATAGCACGAGCTGCAGCAACCCTAGTATCCCATTTTTTACTATGGAGATACTGAGAGACCTGCATTCCGTGTTAACCATGGTTAAGCTCATATCTAGAACACCAATACAATATACACAGTATTACTCATACTATAAAAAGAAGAATGTGCAGAGCCAAAACGGAAAAAAAAATCAAGAATTTATATGTAACAAATGAAATCAAATATAAATCATGTGAGAAGCTTCGATACCACCAAAACAAAAAAGAATCCGTATCAACATAATGTGCTGCATTCTGTCATATCTAGTTTTATAATCATGAGCCAGCACCCAAAAGATGCTAACAGTATATTCTGTTTCATGCATAGTCAAGTTCCAAATGAAAGTTCAA
>JAYMST010000082.1:0-12911 GCA_036897805.1 Plantago tenuiflora | reverse complement strand
CTAATTATCTGTAGCTTTCATTGCAATGAGTCTCCTTCCAGCGGGTTTATTACGAATATAGTAATTATCTTTCCCTTTTTTTAGTACACGTAGCTATATGATTATATAAAGACATGATTAAGTCTATTTTTAAGTAGTCTGCTAAGAGCGTAGTTCAATATTGGGGCAGGGGCTTCTTAGGTGATAAAATATAAATCTAAGTTGTTATTAGGTTCCTTAACTACTAGCTGTTTCTCACTAACTCTAGGGGCACTCCCATATTAATTTATTAAATTAATATATTATTGGTACTGCAGGGCAACGTTATTTATAAAGCCAGAGCTATTGCTCTAGGGGCTCAGGGCGCTTCCTGCCCTTTTTCAAGTATGTGTTATTAGAAAACTAGCTTATAAAGCATTGTTCCTTTAACTGCGCTTAGGTGTCTTAATTATGTCATTACAGTATACTTAACTAGATATTCTACGCCCTTTTCTGATAGATACAAGCATTTATTTTAATGTGATAAGCTTTTGAATAAGCTATTCCTTTCTCAAAATTTAAGTAAACAGGGGGCTACAAGCACGCGGTTATTAAAGCTATAGCATTTAACCCTACTTCCATTTTACAGGGCTTGAGTGTTAGTTATGAGTACACTGTTAGGTCTTTTTTTTAGGAATTATTCTATTATAAACTCGCTTAGATAAAGAACAAGATGCATATCTAATTATGGAATACCCTTTACGGAAAGTACTAAGGCGGCAGTAAGACCTAAAGTTGAGTACAGGAACTATGCCCCTTCTTCTAAAGGTGATTTCTTTTGGGGTTCTTAAGCAAATGCTCCGTTTAAATTGCAGGTCCTTGAAGAGCCTAACTAATGAAGCACTCGTTTTCTAAATAGTAAGTCTTAACTATGAAATTCTCTCTAATAACTAAGGGCTTCTCTCTAACAGGTGAAACGGCCCCAGCACCTAGATATCTTAATTATTTTTTTACATTACTAGAAGTGAGCAGGGCTGATAAGTATGCCCCTCCTAGGTGTACTGTACTTATATCGACACCATTTTCTAGTACAATTGTCAGGTAATATTTATTTATTTATTTGGGCAAGACAAGCCTAGGGTAGGGCTATATATATAAGGCAATGAACTACTAATGCCTACTACACTTTATAAATACTTGATTAAAGCTAAACACTTAAAAGAACAGCCTTTTTATTCTAGTTCACCAAACTTGAGGACTCTTTGTTTAACTAGCATCGACTAGCTGCAAAATAGCTTTTATAGAACAAGGAGTACCTTAAAAAAGCGCGCCGGGTATTAGCACGCCCTTAGTATTTGATTTATTAAGAAGAGCTTTTATAAGAGCCAGTCTAAGAGAGCACAAAGAAAAATAATCTAGCCCAAGTCTTTCTTGTGTTTAATGGGAAATATAATACATTAAGAAAAACCGGCCTAACTGATGCGAAGAGTTTGCGTAGTAGCCTCTTTTCTAACCCAAAACTAATTACTAAGGCTTAACTATTAAAATACACTATATGTAGTACAGGCTTTAGTGTCCGCTCATTTTTATAAAAATATTCCAAAGTATTTAACTATTTATATTATCTAGGTACTAGGCAATATAGTTATAAGAGAGACACGGGCTTTATACCAAAGCGTTATATAAGGGATCACTAGCGCTGCAGCAAAAGCTAACCTAGATATACTAAGTAAAGGGCTATAAAATAATTCCATTATAAAGATGAATACAGCAATGCCTATATTTCCAAGTCCCTTTTACACTAAAAGAGCCTTTATGAGATAATGTTAAGTATACTTCTAATAATATATATTATTCTTTTGTTTTGGCAAAAGTAGTGGGGCACTGTTTCCAAAAGGGGCGTTGTATTCTGCCTTTCTCAAGTCTTGTTAAGTAATTATGAAATATCCTGGGTAAGTATTTATCTCGTAGCTAAGATAAAGCTGTTTCCTTATAATTTATAAGAGGGTGGGGCAATAATCTGCAATTTCTCTTTGCTTTCCCTTTCTGTAATGGCGGAATCATTATGCTAAGCAAAAGCATAAAATGAGGACTTAAAAATGTCATTTTGCGGGAATCCTCCAGTGTGTTTTATTTTTATAATAATAAATACATTCTCCTATACTCTTTTTTAGTAGGGACATTGCTCTGTAACATAAGCCTTATAGGTGTCAGTACGTGGGCTAGTGAATAAACCTGGGGTTACTTTCTTTCCTTTGCCAAAGGTATGGGGACCTTAGGTATAATTAATTTTTCTTTTAAGATAACATATAGGCGTGCCTCTATCAAGTAGCAAGTATTATTTAAAGGTTAAATAATAAGTGTCTTGGGCTCAACCAAAAGTATGTTCTTTCTGTGTGAAACTAAGCCTATAAGAAGTCTCTTATCTAAGCCTGCTTAAAGTACTTTTAAGAGACAAGACATAATTGTAGCAGGGGCACTTCTGAAGTAATTAGTACTAGATAAAACCTAAGCACGCAGTTTCAGGGTAACAACATCCTACAGTTCTTACTAGCCGGGCAGTCTAGTACATGCCATATACTTTTTATTTAATATAAACTTTCCAAAGTAAAAACAAAATTATGTAACTACAGCTCTAAGTGTGTCTTTATCAAGTCTTTATCAATAAGGGCCTCGCTTGTTTCCTTTTGCCAAAAAGAACTGGAAATTCTACAGGGCAGCCCCTCATACTAAGGCCGATCAAACCTATAGCTTAGGTGCAGAATTAGTGCTGTAGCTCTAGTACAAGACAATGATACTTAAATAAACTACATAATAAATGGTACTCTCTAGACAATAAACATAAATTAGGTTAATCAAGATATACATAACGGGGGGACAAGTTTCCGTGTTACCTCTTATCTTACCTGAGTATACTTATAATTACACAGGAATTCCTGGCGCTTGCTATAGAGAAATCCTTTAAAATAAAAGAGAGCTCACAGTACGTACTTGTTTTTCTTGGGCTAACACTACACTATTCAAGGAGCCCTCCTGTGCGGTATAAAATTTAGTGGGTGCTTTGGTAACGCAGCCTTGCAGGGTAACGCATTAGTATTTACTAAACAGGTATTAATCCATACAGGTCATATTTCTTAATCATAGTACTAGTTGTTAATAGAGGTGTATTATAGCTCTTCGCCAAGTACAGACCAATATTTGATGAAGAACTCTGCACGCTTTAAGTAAGCTAAGTAATTGAACAAAGGTCTTTTCCTGGTGTATATACTTAATGGGCTGCGTAGGTATAAGTGCTCCCCTGCAGTAGTAACAATTCGAAGAGAAAGGTGCTTTTGCATAGAGAATATAGGGTATAGGGGCTACGCTTACCACCCAGCTACTGGTGCAAACTATAAGGTTAATTTATAGGTATAAGATAATTTCAAGCACTAAGCGTAGGTAAGAGTAATTACCAATTCCGTACCTATAAAACCAAACTTTAGGTCCTTTTCTAGGAGTATAGAATCTATATGGACTAAATGTAAAAGAAGAGGTAAGAAAGCTTAGGATTATGTAGCACTTAAATAGTTTCGTTTAAAGGTGCTAGGAATTTAGAAGCACAAATACAAACATAGAAGGTGTGTAATCTCAAAAAAAAGCAATTACAAAATACTAAAGTTGTTAAAATAAATGCAAGAATAATCTAAGAGTGCACCCTATACTACTACAGCTAGAAAAAGGGCTTTCTATGAACAAGGCATGTTTAATCTCGGGGCTTTCCTAACACGCCAAACTATATTCCTGTAACTATTATAAATGAATACCCTAGTTAACCCTATAAATGTGCACAGAGATATGTAAGAAAAAAAGAAAGGATTAGAAAGTTAAATTAAGGGTTAAGGAAGCAAGCATTAAATTCTAGTCAAATGCTGGTAGAAGTAATATTACCTTCTTAGAGCCCCCTTATATTAAATTATTAAATTAAAGCATACTCGCTAACATATCTACCTTACTTAATTATATAGATTGATGGCTTTTGCCCTCTTAGATAGGGACAACCTATATACTACAATTCTTGCTTATAACTTATAAATATATTCTGAGGTTTATACTGCAAGCGCTCTGTTCTATGTAAAGCTATTATGTGCAACTAACATGGCTGTAGGATTCCCTTCTATATTATTCTATTATTATTTAGATTTTTTTTATTTCTAAGAGCGTATTATTACTTAGTTACTTAGTGGGGGGGGGCGCTAAACGCGGGTTGTTTTCTATTATATATACAAGTCCTATATTGGGGTAACTCCTGTTTTTACATAAATTATTAAGTAATTAAGGAATATACTAAAAAAGAACATACTTACTGCCATATTAAAACTGTTTTACTTAGTTACGGTAAATCCAAAGAGGGGCTGCTGCTTGTCTCTAATGATTGTGCTTTGTTAAAAACTTGCTTGCTCTATATAAATATTGTATTATGCCAAAGTAAATTTATGCTTTGTTAGTAAACAGAGTTATAATAAAACCTTATATATAGTGCCCGCCTAAGTACTGTCTAAGTAGCTAAAGGAGCTCTGCCCTTACTCTTTGTGCAAGGTATAGGACTAGCTAGAGGTTATATTTTCCATATAAAATACACGTCGTGAGTTCCTATATTACTCTATGTTATTAAGTGAGATTACATTTTCATACTAACTAATAAAGTATAGCTCTAAGTCCAAGCAATTCCTATGTATATAACTCTCCTGGAGCGTCTCCTACTCTTAGTGGGATAATTCTTTAGTCAAGTATATCTAATCAGGGGCACTCTACCTACGTTATTATTTAAGTATGTAGTTGTCTATGATTCTCTATTCTATAGTGCAAGTGAAGCTTCCTTTATTATATTTTATCTAATCACTCTGACAACCTAAGTATAATTCCTATAAAAAGCCCAAGTAGTATTAGCTAACTTTAGACGTCGGCCTTTCTTAAGAAGCCTTTCTATATAATTAAAGTACAAAAAAGTACTCTCCTTCGCCATACATTTTTCCTTACATAATAAAAATATAAATGTCCAGGTATAAACAGCGGGCAAGCAGTCCTTCCCTTAGGCTGTAAAATGATTATACACCAAAGCTTTTTATAGCTTAGCTTCTAGTACTCCTTTCTTTATCCGTGGTTAGGATAGATTGCCTTACTATTACGTACTTGTTTCTGAAGCGCTTTGTCCTTTTTTTAGCATACTTTATCAGGCAGAGGGATAAATTACTTGGAGTTATACTTTATTTATGTGGTACATATATTGCCGGCGCTACTATAGGGAGATTAGTGCTAATACATAAACTGAAAATGGTAGATTACTGGGCAAAAAATTCTTTTCCTATCTAAGCCTTAATCAATTAGGACTTACTATAAAAGTGGATTTTTGAGGTACTGCACTATTAAAAAACTTGGCCTATAGGTAAGAGGGAGAAAGCTTAATAGTTATGGAAGATAGGACCCCGCCTTAAATGCGCGGCTTGAACTTTGTCATATTTTCATTAATGAAGCCTTGCTAATTAGATACTTTTCGCCAAGGGGCCTATAACAAAGATAACTCGCTTTAACTGGAGCATTGACAGGCGGGTTTTCTTGGGTGAGCATACTCTTTAAGTTATTTACAGAAGAAAAGTTGTAAAAGATCTAGGCTATTGCCCCCGTGCCTTCTCTTTCATTAGTAGCTAGTTTTCTTTCTATATGATGTAGGAGTGCCTCAATTTTGCCCTATAGTTTCAAATTATCTGTAGCTTTCATTGCAATGAGTCTCCTTCCAGCGGGTTTATTACGAATATAGTAATTAATCCTAAAGTATGCTTATAGTCTTGATATACATCTTGATTTAATAGGCAGGCCTGTCCTGTTTAGTACAAAGGCATTTGTTGGTTAACGAACGTTAAATACGGGGGCTAGTTGCTTTTATTTATGAGGTAAAGAGGAGTTTGTTTTGTAGTTAATTAATAAGGCTGCCTTTCTCCGTACCTTTGTTTACTTGTATATTAATATTTGTGACTAAGCGAGAAAAAGAGTGTGCTATCCTATTCTAATAGAGCCTGTTCATTAACTATCTATATAATATAAGACCTAAACAAGAGAGCCCCTCATAACAGTACTCTGTCTTTAGCTAATTCTAGTACTTTGTTGGGATACAAGTATTCTGGGCAGTAATGCTACATTTTCACTTGGTATCTCTTACAACTTATAATTCACTTATGTAAAATCAAGAGGTAATTCCCAATTTAACTTAATGCTAAAGCTAAGATAAAGAGCTTTTACATATGTATTTATAAGCTGCCCCTTGTTTAAAATATTTGGGGTAATTAGTTAAGGATTTATAACTGTAACTGGAAATATGTTGAAGGCAGAGCAAGAAGCTCTCTTTTCTATGAGTGCTCCTAATAGCTATATTTATAATGGAAATAATCTAAGGGTGCTTGGGGAAGTCTTTTTCTATCGCATATATTTAATATAGATTCCTCGCCTACCTTAATATAGGTGTACTTTCTTATGACTAAACTAAAAGAAAAATCCCAAGAGTTGCCTAGAATTTGTTATTATTATATTATAGTGAGGCATCCCTTATTATAAAATAGCAATTCCAGGTACTCTATGAGAGACAGCAGACTATTTTTTAAGTTACTTCTACTAGTGTATTCTTTTCCAGAGTCGAGCCCAGTGATTTTAACTTAATTACCAATGTGCACCTTTAATCTGGCGGCCACAAGTGCTTCTTAAGCTAGCAAACTAATATGGAAAGTTTTATATGATACTCTATATAGCTCATGCTAATATAAGCAAATACTATAGAATACTAAAGCACGCCTAAGACGAGTTCTAAGAATACTCTGTAAAGACTTCGCTTAAAATGAAAAGATAATCACTCGCTAAGGGTTAGTAACACATTTTCCATTAAGCAAATATTACGCTAAAGTACTCCCGGATTAACGGGTTAGAGTAAATAATTCTATGACAAGGAATAGTTGATAACAAAAAGAGCATAATTGTAAAGAAACCTTCTTTATATTTTTAGTAAGTACTCTCCAAGTAAGTTAACTTCAAAAGGTCCTAGTAAAATAGCAAGACCTTAGATTGTCTTTCGCAGCTTTGACTTATATAGAAAGGGGCAGGGATTATTTATATTTTATATTATAGTTTACAAAAGCATGTCTTAATAATTTAATAATATATATCTTTAAATTATTTTCTATGCGCTCTTTGCTCTCTTTATGGCAAAGTACTCTTAACAGCGCCAGCTGGGTAAGCCTGGAATCTTCTTATTTCTTTAAGGGCGTAGATGTAAAAAAATCTTTCATAACAAATATTTAGGCACGGAGCTCTGCCTACGTTAGCTAATGGTGCAAGGCTAAGAGCTCCTTTTTGGTATACTGCCGCGGGAAAATACAAATTATTTAAGAAATAGGTGGCATGCCCAGTCTTTTAGTTTTAGTATGAATAATTCCTAGTCTACCTTTTACTAAGTAAGATCTTTAACTATTAGCAAATAAAGGTACTCTTGTCTATCTCTTAAGTAAGTGCTTAGGTAACGCATATTTTTATTAAGAGATTATGCCATGTGGATACTCCAAGACTAGTTAAGTTATTTGTAAATGAGTAAAATTTATAGTTAGATAACTGAGAATAGCCTGCCCCTATGGCTTGGCTTACACTTTAATAATAATTAATTGGGAAATAACACCGTAGTACCTCTTCTAAAATAATAGAGTATTGGGGTATACTAAGAGTAATGTAAAGCATATAGTCAAGTTTACTAAAGCTTTTATTTATGGCAGCACTCGGGCTAGTAGATTCAATCTCCTATAGCTTCTTTAATAAGCATACCTTGTTACGTTATTATATACTACTGTATAGGCTTTCCGAGATAAATACCCATTTGGAAGTAAAGGGCTAATAACAACAGCAACTGCTTGTATAATATAGTATTGTTTAAACCAGTGTTGTATAGGAGATCATTTATAAGACTTGAAAGGGCCGTCTTAAAAAGCATTGTTGTAGCCTTCGACTGAGGAGTTTTTTGGTAAAGCTCTTGCTATATTCTCATTCTCGACCTATGTAGGCACTTAAATAACCATTTTATGACACTATAACATACTTTCACGAGGTTTAGGCATAATACAATTAGATATTACAGCGTAGTAGATACATTTATTTAATATAAGCACTAGAAGGGGGCGTAAACAAAAGCATAATTTAATGCAGCGGCGCCACTTTTTCTCACCAGCCAAGCAAATATTTTACGCTATTACTATATAGAAATTAACCGCACTATAATAAGAGCAACCTTACTCATTCTGAGATACGTAGATATTATAGGTCAAAGGGCATCACTTACAGTATAAAACAGTATAAAAAGGGCAAAGCGTATACTCCTGTATTTGAATTAGCTCATAGACAAGTTCTTGTATAGTAACTTACCTGCTAGATATCTGCAAGATGGAACTTTAAACACCTCCTATAATATATTTTTATCTAGTGTATTACCAAACTATTGTTTAAGGAATGCTATGTCTATTCTATATTATTTATCAAGTAATAAATATATATACTTGATGTCTAAACACTGCTTCGTCGAGCTTTGCGTGCTTCCTACGAGGAAATATAAAAGCGCTTTGTTATCAAGTATTAATTAAAACTCTCTACGCAAGTCTTTAAGCGTTCCTTAATATGTACAAATTTAGAATAATAAATAATAGCACTTCCCAAGAAGTAATTATGCACTTTATACTTTACAAAATATTAAACAAATATAAACATAATAGCACAATAATAGCACAGCTTGGCAGCGCGCTACATAAGAGCTAAATGTAGTGTACAGTTACAGCCCTTTTATCATAATAGTCAGTGAGTTAAAATTACTAGCAATAGGGGCATTATACTTAATTGACTAAAGCTTGAAGGAAGAGGGCAGATTTTAGAAATTATGCAGCTTTCCTTCCCTAAAACCCTTAAGTGTGTATATTTGGGTATAGCTGAACTAGTACCGTAAAGAACTAATAACGGATAATTCTATAGCGCAAGTACTTTTGCTTACATAGCTTCCTTTTTCTAACCCCCTATTAGAGCTGTATAAATATTCTTGTTTATTAAGTCAGTCCTACTAATAGGGGTCCTGCATGAAATTATTTTGCAAGCATTTCTTTTCCGTCTAAAATTTACCTTCAATATTTGTAGAGCCTTAATTTATATGGTTTAACCCGAAGCTATCTACAACAAAGCAGTTATATAATATACAGAACTAGGAGTGCTGTCCTTGTATTTTCTGGGGCCCCTTTCCTGATAAGCTATAAACTCTCTAAGTAACTAATGAACTAAATATTATATTACCTTTATATTACGTTAATAACTATATAAAGGGCTGTGCTTTATACGACCTATTTATTAATGACTAGAGATCTATACCACCTTAACTCTATATCTGTGACGGGGCCAAATATTTTAATTAAATAATTAAAATTATAGGCTTTTGCACCTTTTATAATATACAAGTAAGGGGTATAATTAGGCCTTAAGCGGTAAGCTGTAATGTACTTGACCTTATATATTATAGTCTACTAGGGCTCTCCTTTAGCAGTACTCCCATTACCAGGGGCTTTCCTAATTAAGGGTCTTCTAATAACATCCTTTTGCAGAAGTATAGCATCACGTCCTAGCTATTCAGGGTTAACTTATACATAATATTAAAGGCTTTAAGGGCGCCCCCTCTTACTATTCCTATAATTTTGATTTAACTGAATTCTGTGTCAGTAAATACCCTACCTGCCAGCCCTATGTTTTAGCTAAGATATACGTTATTAAAGGGCAGAGTCTTTAGTAACAGCTTGTCCAAACAAGGTGCGTACAAATTACAGTATTATAACTCACTTAAGAAGAAACAAGGGATAAACTACGAGTCATGTAATAGGTAAATGCTAGAACTCCTTCCCTACAAAATTGTACAGCCTAGCAGCGCCTTTAATAGAAATCTACTACTATCTTGCGGAGTTTTTAGGATCTTTAACTTTAAGAAGAGTCCTACGCATTTAGTAAGGCCCAACAATTATATATTTTCCCTCTTGTTCTTTTCTAAGTTATAGCTTAAGCTTGCTTAGGTTATAGAGGACCTGGTTTCTTGCGATTACGGGTCTCTTAGCTATTAATTTTCCTCCACGCACCAGCATTTTGCTATACTAATAATTCCCCAAGAAACTTTATCTTTAATACCTGATATTTTCTGCGGGGCAAGTAAAAGTTAAACTTTATAAATTATAAGCTCTAAACCTGCTCTTTTAATGCCTTATGAGTAAGTTTCCTAAAAGATAATCCTTGCGTACGCTTTCTCTGTCTGTATACAAATATAGAAATGCCTTCTATATTGTTCTTTAGATACTACCTTTGTAATAGCATTTATAGCTCTTTTATTAAGTAAGCTGTACTTTTTTTGACATATTAACCATATTAACACACAATACCTTAGGATAGGGTCATATTAAAAGCTGTTTAGGGTAGCACGCTGTTTTCTTCCTTTATCACTTAGCAAATACAAATACAGGTATTATCTTAAATAAAGTAAGCTCTCTAGGGTTTACATTTCGATTAACTTTATGGGGCGAGTTTATAAGTAATTAATAAAAACGGGCCTATATGAGAGAGCAAGTATTCACTTTTCTTGCGCTAGCCTTGAGGTTAGATAAATATAATTAAAGGGCCATTAAAGGTTAGGTTTATAACATATTTAAAGGAAGATAACTACGTGATTCTTCTATAATGCGAAACCTTCGTTCTCTAATTACAGGTACCTTATGAATTTCGACCAAGCCATTATTTGTGTATAAACTACCCTACACCCTTGGCAAGGGTTAGTAATTGTTACAAAAAAACTGAGCGAAGAATTATAAAAAATTACCATAGAGTAATCTAAGAAATTACCTCGCGTAAACTTCAGTGCTTCTCCCTTTTCCCTTTGAAAGGCTTTTTTAGAAAATACAAAGTATGTAACCCTCTATTTTAATTTTATTTCCCTAAATCTAGCTCTTTCTACTAGTCCAATATATGTTTATTAGATTTCGTGAACCTTTTCCTTTCATAAAGCAGGCTGTTTCATGACACCTCTTAGCATGGCAAGCCACCTCCCTAAAGCACTTTTGGTATATAGTGTTTGATCTTTTATCCTGTGAAAATAAATACAGTACTACAGTAACTTCGGCACACATTATATAATTAAGATACCAAGCAGCCCTTTGAGAGAGGAAACTATTCCCGCCACTTCTATAACTATAAAACTTACACTATAATATTTCAAGCTATCCCTATCAGGGTTTCCTCTATTTACTAAGTGCACAAAGCTATAACGTTGAAGAAAGAATTGGCAGACAATTATCATGCAGGCACCTCCTTAGTAGGCAAGTAGCTTATAATAGGTTATATACCTAAGGGAGCGGGGGGGGGCGTATCTATACAGAATATTTATTAAGTAATCATATGGTATTTACTATAGCAGCACCTAGCGCAGTACTATTTCCTTTTTAAGTATTGTGTACTAAACAATGAGGGCTTTATTATGATTATGGGTTCACTACGCGCTTTCCCATAGATGAATCTATAAAACACAAAGCAAAGTAAGGCGGAGGTAGTTGCATATTTATATATTTATTACAAAGAAGAAGGAAGAACCAGTAACTAACTATTTTATCTAGGTTAGCTTCTTCTCTATAGGTCCTGCGTAACTAAAAGGGGTTGGGGATACGGCTTTAAAGTAAGAGGTTTTTATTTTTATATAGGACCTTACCAAGACTATCTTTAATTTAAGCAAATAATACAGTAAATACGCCGTGCCTACATGAGAGTTCTATAGAGAACCCTTTATATTTATATAATAATATAATAAGTTGTGGCTCTTCTCTGGTGGACCAGTTCTTTTATGATCTTTATTACAAATACACGTGCACTTTTATCTAGTGCTAAGCTCGAATATTATAAGAGGATCTATTGTGCCTGCATTTTATTCCATTTTCTGGCAGTGAATTTTTTTTAATGCTTTATAAATTGTTAAATAATATGTATTAAAAATCCCTTATAGCAACAGTGCACCTACTGATCATAAAGAATGAGTAGCAATGATAAAGCATACAATCCCGATTAATTAAAGGCAAAGGAGGTCTTGCCTCTACCTTTGCGCAGGTGTTAATTCAAGTAATTTTTATATGGAATAGAGTAGATAGCAATTACTTCCCTATAATAATATAACACGGTCGTATGAGACCTTCTTTTTCTTGTATGCCTAAAAGTGTTGCTTGCTTAGCATAATATGAGACTGGCAGTACCCTAATATGTACTATACTAGGACCCCTAACTTTTATAATTAAGCGATGGTTATGTGCCCAGGTCAAAGGGTGCTTGCTTGTATCTTAAAAGCAGTCTTTAAAATGAAAGAATACGCCATTAGTTATAAGTACAGCCGTTGAGCTTAAAGGATAGCTTGCTCTGAACCCTCTTCTTTTGCTTAATCATAGACAATTGCACGCAAAACTGTTTAACACCTTACCTTGCTCTCGGCGCCCGCCCCCGGTTTATTATATTATGGCTTAGGTTAGTTTGTTTAGAGTCCTTTTGTGACTGGTAGGAAGCATAGAATTTTAGAGAGAAATAAGGTAAGTACCCCTAGCGGGTAGCCTAGTACAACCCAGTAAAATATTATTTCTATTCGCCTCCATTATAGAGGTACACTGTGGTATAAGGGAATGACCTAATACTATACCTACTTGCTAGTGCCCTCTACGGCGGTAAGGCCCTAATTACTTTTTATATTTTATAACTATTATCTCTTAACAAAGAGCCCGAAGAAGTATGTCAAAGGTGCGTCGTAGTATACCTGCCTCTTCTCTTAAAGTAACAAGTTCTATATTATAACAAAGCAATATTCCTTGTGTGCTCAAAGACGTAGAAGCGCGAGTAGTCAGTAG
>JAYMST010000081.1:0-13092 GCA_036897805.1 Plantago tenuiflora | reverse complement strand
TGAAGAGGTGAAGGGTCCTGCGAGTTGTTTACTCTTGGTAGCTATTGTGGGTTTCAGTTAGTTTCACCCTGAATGTAAAGCTTTACTTGTGTTGTTATTTTCTAAGATCTTGCATTATATGCCTGAAACATTATACTTAAAAGAAAATGATATCTGTAATGTAGAGAAAATAGTAATGACAGGGAGTTGAGAATTATCCTGTGATCAGGAACTCCAAAGGGGTCAATTATATGCTCCTCAACATTTTATATGCCTCATCTACATCATTTTATTTCTTTAAATTACGGTGGTTTACTCTATGGTCTCATTTCATAGCTTCCTTCCCCATTCTATGGCTGGATTATTTTCTAGTATTTCTTAGTTGTGAAACCCTGATCTGATAGAATCCTATAATAGTTGGTCTAAATTTATATTTACTTGTACATAGAAGAATTTAACACCGAAAATTTGAGTTGTGGTCTGATGGTGGATATGAAACCTAACAACTGATTCCATAATGCTCGTGTAGCTTTCCTGTGTGAAGCATGATCTAGATGATATGGAGTTCATTATGTCCATGAGAGAAGGCAGCATGACTGAGCAACTTCTCCCCTCAAGAAATTCTTTTTTTGTCCGTCAGCTGAGGTAAAGGTGCACATTTAGTTTGCTTAATCTTAAGACTGCCCTAATCAAAATTTGACTTATAATTCTTGCACACATAGATAATTCATACTATCAAATTGAATAAACAGTGTAGAGAAACAAATAAACTGCAATGTATGTCGCAAAGTTTTACAGAGCTTAAAAGGATTGAGAATGCCACCCATATCAACAAGGTACCATTTCTTTTTCGGAATCCATCCATAAGATCTCCAGAGTTAAACATGATTGCTCTGGAGTAACCGTTCGGATATGTTGGTTTGTGGGGCCATCATATCACCCGAAAAGTAGTCCGGGAGTAACTGTGCAGACCCTAAGTATGGGGCCCAGTCCACAAGGGGCCATAAATAATCAAATCTAATCATTGATCACATCTCACATATTTTGGAAGCTCACTAAATTGATTTATGACCAAAAATTTGTTCTTGACTTCCATCACCACACCAAAATGTAGATGGTGGTTGAACTGTTCAATTTAAATTTGAAAATGCAATTTTTGATGGAAGTTGCTGCTCTTCTTGATATAGAAGTCAGCAGAACATCAATCAGGTTTGTCCCTTTTCAAAAAGAGAGATTCACAAAAGAAAAGAAACATTTTGTGTTATGTTCACAAATTTTAATTAATTGCTGTTGTTGTTATAATTATGATTTGAGGAGATGATGACAACAATAGAAAAGCAAAATTGGACCGACTGTTCTTCACTGCTAACATAATAAATACTAAATTGTAAAGAAGAAAAATATAAGGGAATAAAAGACTGTCGAGAAAAATTGATGATGCTATATTTTATTTATTCCTAAAAAGTTAGGTGAAGAGAAAAAAGAGAAGGCAAGGATTACTTGTTGCAACTTGTCCCCAGATGTAACAAAATATCAAAAGGACCAAGAGATGCACTTTATTCTTTACTTGAGTTCGTGTATAGCAATGGGTTTTTCCTGAGCAACTAACAAATGTTAGTAAATGTCTTGGCAAAAGCAAGCCATATATAATCACTGCAGACGAAACATGACTGTTTTGTTTGCTTTTAAAAATATAGTGTGATTAGTATCTTGTCTATAACTCAAAAGTTTGTTTATTTGTTTTTCTTGGTTTTGCAGGTCTGGTGTACGGCATACCAATCTTTTATTAAGGGGACCAGTTTTTCGGATATTTAGTATCAACTGGTTCACCTATGGATTTCCGGTACTTCTTTCTATACCAACTCTTTTTGCTTCCAGTTACCTCTATGCCAATTTCTAAATTCGACAGTTGGTAGATTGAGAAACTGTTGTCATAACTTATTAGTGGTTTGTCTTGATGTCACTTTTACTTCTTTACTTTTTCATTTCTTATGATTTAAAGTTTCGGACGTAAATATGACAGATATCCTTGTTTGCCCTATCATATTGGAGCTTCCATTTTGCAAGTATATGTGCCTTTGGACTACTTGCATATGTTGGATATACTCTATATGCTTTTCCATCCTTGTTCCGTCTGCACCGGTTGAATGGATTGCTTCTCGTCTTCATTCTCTTGTGGGCTGTCAGCACTTATGTTTTCAACGTGGCTTTTGCATATGTGAATTGGAAACTGGGAAAGGTACTTTTTTATCTTGTAAATCTTTGAGTTGTGTTCTAGAAGTTCAGTTGAAACAGTAATTCTTCTTTTTCAGGATATGGAAATCTGGGAGATGGTTGGGTTATGGCATTATCCTATCCCTGGTTTCTTCCTTTTGGCACAATTCTGTCTTGGAGTTCTGGTAGCTCTTGGGAATCTTGTAAACAGTTCTGTTTTCCTATATCTGTCAAACGAGGAGGGTCAATTCCCTAATGGGAGCGAGACTGAGGAAGGTATGTATACATATGTATTGACTGCAGTACTCAATTAGATAACTCAGTTATCTTTCAAAGAGCAATACACGAATACAGCACACTCACATAACGGGGATCCAGCTATAAACTAATTCACAAATTCATACTTATTGTTTCCGTTTGAAAAATATTCTTGTTTCCGGAATCCTAATTTTGGTAAACAACTAAGTTGTTTGTGTAATGATAATCTTGGATGGCTGTATATTCCTTGATACTGAAAGAGATTATCTGTAGGGATCATTTCCTCCGGCTGTTGTCTGGAATTCCCTTCTACCGTGCTTAAATTTTGGTTCATTGCAGTGCTTGTGTCAGGCATTCCTAACTTGTTCATCTATCAAACATAGAGTGAGAGAAAGTCAGTAGGCTTCACATAGATGATTTTTTTTTAATTTGGATCTAGAATTTTGCTCATAAGATGGTACATCTGCTGTACTTTATGAAAGTGTCGTCCATGAAAAGGGTTTCTTATTAGAGAATATCTCGTTGTTTCATGCTACTACTGCTACTAACTTGACCTTACTTTCACATTGATCCTGAATCTGCTTACATCTATTATTGCAGTGAAAGAAGATGCCAAAGTCTTGATAGTAGCTACAATTGCTTGGGGACTGCGCAAATGTTCTCGGGCTATCATGTTGTTGCTGATTTTCCTAATTGCAACAAAACCTGGTTTTGTTCATGCTGTTTATAGTATGTTTTGAGTCTAATATGTTGACATTTCCCAAATTGCTGTCTTCCTAATAATCAAGTTACTTGGCAGATATCCTAGTATGGGTTCTTGCTTAATATTCTGATTTGCTATTAATTTTCTCTATTTTCAGTGATATTCTTCCTTGTGTATCTTTTAAGCCACAACATCAACAGAAGGATGCGCCAATCTCTTATGCTTCTGTGTGAGGTTCATTTTGCAGTTTTGTACCTTCTTCAGCTAAATCTCGTATCGAAAAAGTTGGAGCGACAAGGCTCTATAAGTATGGAAGTGCTGTCACAGTTAGGTGTGGTTTCTTGATCACAATGCAATGTCTTCATGTTTGGAAAATTTCTTTATTGCACCCACCCCCTACCTTACCCAAATTTCCATCTTTTCCATAACTGATATATGTCACCTGTTACCAAATGCATGCAGGTCTCTATCAGAGTGAAAGCCCTTGGGACTTCCTGGAAATAGCTCTACTTGCCTGCTTTTGTGCCATTCACGACCATGGTTTTGATATGTTATTCTCATTCTCTGCAATCGTTCAACACACACCGTGTCCTCCAATCGGATTTAGCATTCTAAAAGCTGGTTTGAACAAATCGGTTCTTTTGTCTGTCTACGCCA
The DNA here is from genome assembly GCA_036897805.1 of Plantago tenuiflora. Classification (NCBI taxonomy): domain Eukaryota; kingdom Viridiplantae; phylum Streptophyta; class Magnoliopsida; order Lamiales; family Plantaginaceae; genus Plantago; species Plantago tenuiflora. The sequence goes on along the minus strand of JAYMST010000081.1, from coordinate 9,281 downwards.
CCACCAACGTCAGAGATGATCATGAGAATCATTCTCACGGTATTGTAACCTACTTTTCTGTCAATAAATAAGTATTTTTAGTGTCACTGTTGCTTCGGAGATATAGCAACAGGAATCTCAGAAAGAAATGACTGGTGGACTTCGTCCTCCTGTAGCTTTTGCTTCAACTATAGTTGTTCCTTGTTCTATCTCAAATGGGCCCACATATACTTGATAGTTAGATACCCTTTAAGATACTGCACTATTTATAGTATTTAAATATATACCTTTTGTCATCTTGCAGAGAGGAGGATAGCAATTTATCTCAGTGCAATTGGCAAGAAGTTCTTGTCCATGTACAGATCCTTTGGAACCTATATTGCTTTTCTCACCATCCTTCTTGCGGTGTACATTGTGAAACCGAATTATAGATCCTTTGGTTACATTTTTCTCCTTCTAATCTGGATCATTGGAAGACAGCTTGTTGAGAGAACTAAACGGCGTCTATGGTTTCCGCTCAAAGCATATGCCATTGCAGTTTTTGCTCTCATTTATATTTTCAGCATTTTCCCTTCTCTCGCAACATGGATGTCCACAAAAGTTGATCTATATATATACTTTGGCTATGACACAAATGCTTCTTTGTTAGAGAATCTTTCTGACTCTCTAGCAATTGTAATTGTCATGCAGCTTTATAGTTATGAGAGAAGACAAAGCAAGCACATGCAATCTGAAAATCCTGATCCATTGCAGCTGGGGGCGTTGGGGTTCATCAAACGGTTTCTGATCTGGCACAGTCAAAAGATTTTATTTATCGCTCTGTTCTATGCATCCATATCTCCAATAAGTGCATTTGGTTTCTTGTATCTTCTTGGTCTTGTATTCTGTTCAGCATTGCCTAAAGCTTCAAGAATCCCGTCCAAGCTATTCCTTAGTTACACAGGATTTCTGGTGACAACAGAATACTTATTTCAGATGTGGGGTAAACAGGCTAAAATGTTTCCTGGGCAGAAGCACTATGATATGGCACATTTCCTTGGTCTCCAGGTATACAAATCAAGCTTTGAGGGGATAGAAGCTGGGCTGAGGTCGAAAGTTCTGGTTATTGCTGCATGTACTCTTCAATATAATATCTTTCGCTGGTTGGAAAGAATGCCTAGTTCTCTTCTGAATTTCAGTAGATCAGAGGAACCTTGTCCATTATTTGTTTCCTCAGAAGATTATACTGACTCAAGTTCTGTTCGGGATGACCAAGCATCACCTGAATCTAGTGAAGTATTGGCACAAAGAGTTGGACAAAGCAGTTCTTGGCCATCTTTCAGTCCTGGAATCAATCAACCAGCAGAAAATTTGTCTTCTGCTAGAAGCAGAAAGTATACATTTGGGTATATCTGGGGAAGCATCAAAGAAAGTCCCAAGTGGAACAAGAAAAGGATTGTTTCCTTGAGACAAGAGCGATTTGAAATGCAAAAGATAACGCTGAAAGTTTATCTGAAATTTTGGGTGGAAAACATGTTTAATCTCTTTGGTCTTGAGATTAATATGATAGCACTAGTGCTATCGAGTTTTGCATTGTTAAATGCTGTTTCGATGTTCTATATTGCTTGTCTTGCTACTTGTGTTCTTCTGGGACGCCCTATCATACGTAAACTATGGCCAATATTTGTCTTCCTCTTTGCTGCTATACTTCTAGCCGAATATTTGGCGATGTGGACGGGGGTGATGCCTTTGAGTGGACAGGTCCCAAATAAGAGCAATGTGCATTGCCATGATTGCTGGAAAAGCTCAAATACATATTTTGACTTCTGTGAAAAATGTTGGCTAGGTATGATATTCCTCCCCTTTAAACGTTATTGCTCGATCTTAACCCGTCCCATTCTTGTACATTATCCACCATTATTGCAAATTATCCACCACTAATTCAGGAAACATGCTTATGGGTAAAACAACATTTGATTTGGAGAATAATTGAGACTGACCTTAGCTAAAGTGGTCAAAGCATTTCGTAAAGTTGTTACATTTGGTACTCATTTAAGATTTGTGAGACATTTGGTTGTGTCAAGTGGCCGAGCTATCAGTAATGCCCCTAGAAAGATGGTGACGCTGCGTGACACTTTATTTCCCTGATGCATTTTCTCTATATTTCTTCCCTATCTTGAGGGTACACAACTTGTGATTAATTCTATGTTTGTTATTGAAATCTCCTGAATTTCATCCAAAAAGAAAAACAAGAAAAAAAAAAGTCAATAAAGAATCGTGATTTTGTTTGATCCTTTCCCCCCAATTCATTAGAGTCTAGGGAACAGTGAATAATTGTAATTTTCTTATCTTCAATTTCTTCCCACTTAGTTTCTTCTCATTTTCTCACCTTTTCTCATTCCTTCTATTCTTCAAAGTTACAATGGAAAAAGTGATTAGCAAAATACCACTTTAATGTTCATGGACATGTAAAGATCATGCCACATTCAACAGAAGTTCCAGAATACAGTCTTCGATTTTTTCTTCACAGTTTCTGGCCATCAGCTTGGTGTTTCCAGACATGTTTTGTAGTAGTATTTTGCCACATAGTACATACTCATTGATTTTTCATTCTTATTTCTCAAATATTGCAGGAATTATAGTTGATGATCCCCGCATGCTGGTCAGTTATTATGTCGTCTTCGTGCTCTCCTGTTTCAAACTCCGTGCAGATCAGGCAACAAGTTTTTCAGGACCATTTACGTATCGGAAGATGATTTCTCAGCGTAAAAATTCTTTTGTTTGGAGAGATCTATCATTTGAGACCAAAAGCATGTGGACATTTCTAGACTATTTGAGGGTATACTGCTATTGCCATCTATTAGACCTAGTACTTGCCTTGATTTTGATCACGGGAACACTGGAATATGACATTCTGCATCTTGGATACCTTGGTTTTGCCCTGATATTCTTCCGATTGAGGCTCAGGATACTAAAAAAGAAAAATAAGATCTTCAAGTACTTACGGATGTATAACTTTGCAGTAATTGTTCTCTCGCTGGCTTATCAGTCCCCCTGGGTTGGTGATTTTAATGCTGGGAAGTGTGAAACAATTGACTACATTTACGAGGTGATAGGATTTTATAAGTATGACTATGGGTTTCGGATTACCTCAAGATCTGCTTTGGTTGAAATTGTCATTTTCATTTTGGTCTCATGTCAATCATATATGTTTTCTTCATCGGAGTTTGATTACGTATTTCGGTATCTTGAAGCAGAACAAATTGGTGCTATTGTACGAGAGCAAGAAAAAAAAGCTGCTTGGAAGACTGAACAGTTGCAGCTCATTCGTGAATCTGAGGAGAAGGAACGTCAACGTAACTTACAAGTGGAGAAGATGAAATCTGAGATGCTCAACCTACAGATCCAGCTCCATGGCATGAATTCCACTACTGCCCTTGGAGATGCTTCACCTGCTAACGAAGGCTTAAGAAGGAGGAGGAATAGTTCTCTTGGCCAGCAAGAGATAAAGAACCTTGAGAAACAGGATGGTTTCTCAGTTGATGGTTATGAATCTCCTCGTCATGTAAGAGTGGAAGGTCCATCCACAATAGACTTTGCAAAGCACAAATTGATTTCCTCCCTTAGTGAAATTACTGAACTTGAGGAGAATGCTATAGAGAATGCCTCTAATGATACAGACAGAGAAATGAGGGGCAAACGCCTGGCAAAGGACATCTCGTTAGCTTCTGCTGTACAATTACTTGGTGATGGGGTATCCCAAGTACAGTCTATTGGAAATCAGGCAGTGAGCAATATCGTGAGCTTTTTGAATATTGCACCTGATGATTCAAATTTAAATGAGTCCCCACTTTCAGGAGACATGCTTCTCAATGATGGAGGTAACAATGAATATAGTGGCCCAAGTTTGAATCGTTCATCTTCATTGCAGTCTGACACTGCAAGTTTACAGATTGGAAGGATAGTCCAGCATATATGGTCCCAGATGCGGTCGAATAATGATGTGGTGTGTTACTGTTGTTTTATCATGGTTTTCCTTTGGAATTTCAGCTTGCTCTCAATGGTGTACTTGGCAGCACTTTTCCTATATGCTCTGTGTGTGAATACTGGTCCAAATTACATCTTCTGGGTTATAATGCTTATCTATACTGAATTGTATGTTCTGATTCAGTACTTATACCAAATAACGATCCAGCATTGTGGTTTCACCATTCAGTCAGGCCTTCTAATTGAGTTGGGATTTCCGACAAAACGGATAACTTCATCATTTGTTATCAGTTTGCTGCCTCTGTTTCTTCTGTACTTATTTACTCTCATACAGAGCTCTATTACTGCAAAAGATGGCGAATGGTTTTCTGTAGGGTATAGTAATTGCAAGGGAGGTTTAGTAAATCGAAAGAACAATTTTTCTGGTTCCAGCTGGTCTGAGAAAATAGTGTTGGTTTTCCAGTTTTTGAAACAAACGGTTGAAGTTGTAGTCACTGCCTGTTCTAGATACTGGAAATCACTCACCCAGGAAGCAGAATCTCCCCCGTACTTCGTTCAATTGTCAATGGATGTCAAAGACTGGCCAGAGGATGGGATACAACCAGAGAGGATTGAATCTGGAGTGAATGAATTGCTACATCTTGTCCATCGTGAAAACTGCAAGAATGATACTCCTGCTCGTTGCCCCTGTGTCAGCAAAGTTCGAATTCAGAGCATTGAAAGAAGTACTGAGAATGAAAGTGTGGCATTAGCCGTTTTTGAAGTGGTTTATGCCTCTCAGTTGACAGAATGTACACCAGAGGAACAATTTAATTCTCTTACTCCAGCAGCTGATGTAGCAAAGGAAATCCTTAAAGGAAGACAAATGGGATTTTCTGAAAAAGTTGGAACTAAATACCCGCTACTCTCTGTAATTGGAGGCGGCAAACGGGAGGTTGATCTTTATGCATATATCTTCGGTGCTGATTTGAGTGTTTTTTTTCTGATTGCCATATTTTACCAATCAGTTATAAAAAATAAAAATGAATTTCTAGAGTATTATCAGCTTGAGGATCAGTTTCCAAAGGAGTTTGTTTTCATTCTGATGGTAAGTCTACCCTCTTTCTCTCTCCTTTTTGTTTTTGGTCATTTCTGGAGAATTAATAGCATGCAGAGAATAGGAATAATGAAAAATAGGGTATCATCTCTTCACTAAGTTCTCCAAAAGTAAATCACATTGGAGAACTCAATTTAATTATCCAATATTTTTTATTTCACGTTATAAATAAATTAGCTGCAGGGTTCCGTATCCTTGATTTTGCATTGAGACTTTTATGTAGACTTGTAATCTACTTGGGATTTTCCTTTCATGCAGATAATCTTCTTCCTGATTGTTGTTGATCGCATCATATACCTCTGTTCATTTGCCACGGGCAAGGTCATCTTTTACCTATTCAACCTCATTCTTTTTACGTATGCTGTCACTGAGTATGCTTGGAGTATGGATACTTCACAACAGAATAATGCCAAATGGACACTACGAGTAATCTATCTTACTAAAGCAATTTCTCTGGCGCTGCAAGCCATGCAAATTCGATATGGTGTCCCTCATAAGAGCACGTTGTATCGCCAATTTTTAACCAGTGAAGTATCTCGTGTTAATTATCTTGGATATCGCCTATATCGTGCTTTGCCCTTTTTATATGAACTGCGATGCGTCCTTGATTGGTCATGCACATCTACCTCGTTGACAATGTATGATTGGCTAAAGGTAGGTCTTCAAATAGTTCTTCAAATTTTATTTATTGACTTCTCTAATTATGTGCTCGTTGTGTGTTGGGGCGTGAAATTCTTTAGATGTCTGCAAAAAGGAAACCAAATTGTATTTAGTTAGTACATAAGATTTCAAGAAACCTTAGCTGGATTTCAAAATTCTGTTTATATGCATGTCTAACTTTTAGAAAACACATGATACATGTAGTCAGACCTATGAATGATTTCCTTTCATGAAATCACTACCACTGTGAGAATACAGAGTTCCTAGCTAGGTAGATTACTAGATTGTGAAATTTGAATTTTAATGCATTCATTGTATTTTGTACATAGAAAAGCAGGCCATCCCTAGAGGGTAAGATTACTGGTGGTTTTTCACTTATATTTTTGAAAGTAATCCGACCCAAGCCTGAAATTTTCTGAAATTATTTATTAGGCATACTATGTTTAGGTTCAAAATTGTTGATCTGCTATTGTTTTTCTTCTTTTCAGTTGGAGGACATAAATGCAAGCTTGTACCTGGTTAAATGTGATAATGACCTGAACAGAGCTACTCATCTGCCAGGAGAGAAGCAGACAAAGATGACTAAGTTTTGCAATGGCATATGTCTGTTCTTCATCTTAATTTGTGTCATCTGGGCACCAATGCTGGTAATTAAATCACTTCCTCTGATTGGGACAGATGTAGTATGAAGCTTTTTGTGAACTATGTGGTATTGAATGACTCATCTGTGTTATCTTATAGATGTATAGTAGTGGTAATCCCACAAACATTGCGAATCCTATCAATGATGCCAGCTTTCAGTTTGACATCAAGACAGATGGAGGAAGGCTGACCTTATATCAGACAACCCTTTGTGAAAGAATTTCGTGGGATCATTTGAATGTGAATGTTAATCTTGATCCTCGGCATAATTTGGACTCGTACAATGTGAATGATATACAACTTATTTGTTGTCAAGCTGATGCAAGTACGATGTGGCTTGTCCCTGATGTGGTCCAGAAGCAGTTTATCCGCTCTCTCCGAAGCAGCAGCATGGATTTAAAGTTTACTTGGTTTCTTACAAGAGATAGACCAAAAGGCAAGGAAACGGTGAAATATGAAAGAAGTATTGATCCCTTAGATCTTCCAAAATCATCAGAAGTCGAGGGAGTTCTGAATGGTTCTTTCAGCAGCTTTAGGGTTAATCATATTTATCCAAGAATTTTCCGGGTTACTGGTTCTGGAGAAGTCAGGGTTATTGAACAAGAGGTATGTTTTTTGATCTCTTCTATTATGTTAGTGTGTTTTTGTTATAGTTTATGTTAGATGATTGGTTCACCAAGAAATTGAAAGGTGATGATATGTTACTTACAAAACGTGGTCTTCGAATGTTGGAAAAGATTCTTCGTTGGGTACCTTTATTCTGGTTTCTCCACTCCCGGTACTCTATGTTCTGCCTTCCAATTTTTGTACCACAAGTTCTTAAAGAAGCTAAATTTGGTACCTCCCATTAAAAATTCTGCCAGAAATGTCATGTTGCTAGCACAAGTTGAGGCAATTAATATACTTTGGTTAGAATTCATCATCAGGTATATTTTGTTAATTAATTTGTCAGTGTATGATGTTTGACAGGTAAATGATGTGAATGCTGATATTGTCTTACACCATGGTAGTTCTGAATGGTGGTCCTTCTATGATATCAATCGAACCGATGCATATGCCTGTGGAGGATTGGCAGGACCCATGGCTGTAATTGTGTCAGAGGAAACCCCTCGTAAGTATCCATACATTCTCTGTGTACTGTATATGCTTTGGTATTACGTGTGTTTAATTTCGTGAAATAATTCCAGAGGGATTTCTTGGCGAGACACTGAGCAAATTTAGTATTTGGGGTCTGTACATAACATTTGTACTGGCGGTTGGCCGATTCATTAGACTGCAGTGTTCCGACTTGAGGATGAGAATACCATACGAGAATCTTCCCTCGTGTGACAGGTAAATCGTTGTTCACCATAGCATTATACTTCATAGTTTGCTGATAGTGAGTACATAAAAAACCATGCAGTCTAACTTGCCAAATCACCAAGTGAACCAAAAGATTCTGTGTTCAACTTTTCTTTAGTATCCCACAGAATTCAAATCTAGTAGGTTTTTTATTCTCATGCTGTTTGACATTTCTTTCACATAGTTTTTTCTCATCTGTTTATCTTATAAGGCATAATCTTGGAGCATTTTTTTGTTGAATAAACAAGCAATATTAGTGATTCTTGTGCAACATAAATTCGTATTCTTTTGCCTTGCATGATGAACCAACTAACCTCTTATGAATACGAAGGTTGCAGATATTTACTAGTACCATGATAAATGAATCTTCATATTTTAATGGCAAATCTACAGTAAATCAATTCTGCCTATTGAGTTCTAAGAAGATTTGTTGTTCCTGAAGAGTTTTGAAAGTTACCAAAACATGCAAAATGGAGAACATCTGTAATAATTTCCGGCTCCAGCAGTTTTATTCTGTTACCAATTTAATAATATGCTTTCAATCATCCAGGTTAATAGCCATCTGCGAGGATATATATGCAGCAAGAGCAGAAGGTGAACTTGGTGTTGAAGAGGTCCTGTACTGGACATTGGTGAAGATTTACAGATCACCACATATGTTGCTTGAGTACACCAACCCGGACTAACATTTAAAGGTTAACTCTGATATGACAAACTGCTGACAGTAGGAATCGACTTTCTCCAGAGGATACAAGCTAACCAACAGCATCAAGTACAGTTCCGAATTGCCAGAATCTACTGAATGAGTTATCATCCTTTGGTTCAGATGGCGCTATGTTAACTGATAACCCACAGACACAGCTCACTGACGCTAGGCATGAATTTCTTACAGCGGCCTATGCATGCACTAGTGTTTTTACATGGGGCTTCGAGATCAGATCTTTCAGTGATGGACATGTGTAGACCGCCTTGACTGTGTGTGAGCATTCCTAATTGCAAGGTCTATGTTATTCTAATGGACGTCGTATATGTAAGAATATTTGTATATGGAGCTACAATTTTGGTTTTGGGTGGTGTTGACTGTTGTGTGTATAGATTTATATATGGTGAGGGATACAAGTGGTTCTAATATAGGTGTTGTAAAAAGAGGCCAGTATTTGTATAGTATCCTTAGTTGATATGAGAGCTATCCCTTTCCGTGTTATAATTGTACCTGTGTACAGACCGAAAAATTTCATACCTTTTTATTTCAACACGATAATGAATCCCTTTTTATTTGGGTTGTTTCACATAGTTCTCTTAGTAATGAGTTTCAGCTTCTTGATGTGGTTAACATGGCTACATCCATATACAAAGGCATGGGGCTCACAACTAGAACCTGCGTGGTTTCCACTTTTGTGTGTTTAGTGGGTGAATTGCTCCGGCCTCTAGCATAATATTTCCCAGTTAATTGGTAGATTTCAATATCTCTTCTGGATGAATTAAGATAATGTTGAAGTACACACCCCCTCTAGATAACACATAAATCCAGACGCACTTATCCAGCCTACGTTGCTTTCCAACATTCGAACTCCTGTCGTTAGTTTTCAGTACACCA
>JAYMST010000080.1:0-13182 GCA_036897805.1 Plantago tenuiflora | reverse complement strand
TTCAGAATGGTGCGCTATGCTTGTTCTCCCTTCCCGAGCATCTTCTCCTGTTATTTACTTAAATTAGTAACTTTGCCTCTATTGCTTGACAGGCTCTCACGAAAAATTCAACCGATGCCATGAGGGAATCTAGAGTCACTGACATTCTAAATTTGGTGAGAAACCTTGACCTTCTTTGTTATTTTTTACGTCAAGGCCCACCCTCTTTAGTTATAATTTATTTAGAACAAAATCACAATATTGATGTTCTTCATGTTGACTGTTCATCCATGTTTGCAATTCCTGTTCTCTATATGTCGAAATTGCTACTCCGATATGTGTTGAAATCAAGAGTTATATCGAAATTTGGTTATGTAATACATGGACCTTGATGCAGGAAATCATCACATGCCTTAACATGCATATGCAAGTATATTCAATGATTTTGAAATGATGTAGATGAATTTCTACCACCAGCTCTAATAGAATTGGTCAGATTCAGTCAATATATTCCACACCGTCGCAAGATAAATATCAATTGTAGAAGAATTTTGTCAATTATTCTCCTGCATCGGCACGCTTTCTGCATTTGTCGTCTCGTGATCTTGCTTAAACCACTAATACAAACTCTTGTGTTATGAAACCACTAATTTCTTCCATATAAATGTTTTTCTTTGTTGTGTTCACTGTCACTTCAAATTAACAAATTTGAACCGTGGCTTGCAGTTGGAACCTCTATCCTTTAAAATGATGGATTTTGAGGAGTTTTGTGCTGCTGCAATCAACCCACATCAGCTTGAGGCTCTTGAGAACTGGGAAGATATTGCTAATGTAGCATTTCAGAGCTTTGAAGAAGAAGGCAACCGAGTTACCTCCGTAGAGGAACTGGCACAGGTATGCATGTACTAACATTATATTTGAGGATGGTTTGTACTATGTCCATGCACTAAGTCTAAACATTATATTACAGGAACTAAATCTGGGTGTAACAGCTCACACACTACTCAAAGACTGGATCAGACCATCAGATGGAAAATTGAGTTTTATTGGCTTTACCAAGTTCTTGCATGGGGTTACCCTGCGCAGCTCTACTACAAGGAACAGACAATCAACATGAGTTTAGAGTCGCAAATAGGTGCCGCTATAAGTTTTGTTTCGCGAACTCAAAGGCCATTTTCTATTTTCTGTTGAGATAGCTTCTATTATATTGTTTGTCATTGAAAATTGTCGGTATGGTCCCTGTTCGGGGTTGCCTTGAGATGTGTTTTGGGCATTTGGAGGAGAATTCATTGTGAAGAAAGAACAGAATCAAAATATGATGTATAGGAAGCCATTTAGTATAAAATATATTTATGAACTCTTTCTTTACACATAAAACCTTACAGAATAGCGCGCACCTTGCTCTTTTCGTGGTACTATTAATACTTGTATATGCACTTGGAGAATCAACATGGGAACCCGAAATTCTGGGAAAAGCCTGGATTATTCACCTTCCATCTGTTTGAAACATGTTTTTCTAGAGTTTTTATTAATATTCAAGTTCAACTGATGAAACATTTCATAATAAATTACACATCCGGTTTCACACATTCTCGATCTAATTTCATCCCTTTCAAAAGTTCAAACTCTGAATGTGAAATCACATGATTTTGTAGCGGACTTAATTGTTAAGATTTAGACGCACTAGTATACGTGTGCACGTTACACGTGTACAAATTAAATTAATTAATACATGAAAAGCAAAATAAATTAATTAATATATTTTACTAATTCCATCTAGGTGTATAGAGTGAAAAGTAAAAATTAAAAAGTACAACATTCTCCATTTGAAGAAATCACGTCAAACATTTTCAACTTGACTACGTATTAGTTTTAAATCACAAATGTAAATGTTCAATTATATGGTGCAATGAAAACTTTTATTCCCTAAAATTTCATGATATATGAGACGATTTCGAGTTAGCGGTACTATTAAAATTGTAAACTAGAATTGAAAAAAGTAGTTTAGGACTTTAAGCACGTATGATATAAGACGTTAGGCTATCGTACATCTTTTTGAATTGAACATCATCGTTTACCTGTTCTCACCAATGCCTCACTCCAATATTAATGCGGGTAGTTCATTTGTAAAACTTAACCTCGTTCACCTCATTTATTAAATAGTATTTTTATTTTTTCATCCTTGAATTTTCCGACCTCACTGTAACGACAATTCGCCGGAATTCACTCTTCCGTTGACTCTCCGGCGACTCACGCAAATACAAGGCTCGGCAGATCATTTCTGCAAATGAGACTCTACTCAACAACAACCTCAACGAACTAACTGGAAACTTCTCCGATCTGGTTCTCGTTGACCGTTGGATGATAGATAGACTTCCGTTGACCGGAGCAACGTAGATTTCCGATCGACTCGCCGTTGAGTTCAGTTGAGCTGAAACATGGGGCATTGCTGCAGCAAAGGCGTCACTGTCTCAGCTGACAAGGACGACGTCGTTTCCACATCCGCCGCCGCGAACAACCACCGTCCTCAGCGATCGGCGCCGCAGACGCCCACCGCGGCTTCCAATGGCGCCGCCGGGCGAACTCCTGCGCACTCCTTCACGACGAGTCCTTTTCAGAGTCCCTACCCAGCCGGAATAGCTCCGACGCCTTCTCCGGCGAGGACTCCTGGGAGGAAATTCAGGTGGCCGCTGCCTCCGCCGTCTCCGGCTAAGCCGATTATGTCGGCGTTTATGAAACGGCAGCCGACGAAGCCGACTCCTGAGAGGATCACGGAGACGAGTGGAGAAGGAGGGGAGAGGCAGCTGGATAAGAGCTTTGGTTATTCGAAGAATATTGCGGCTAGGTTTGAGTTGGGGAAGGAGGTTGGGAGAGGGCATTTTGGTCATACTTGTTGGGCTAAGGGGAAGAAAGGAGAGCTTAAGAATCAGCAAGTGGCTGTTAAGATCATTTCCAAAGCTAAGGTAATGGAATTCAGAGTCTTCGAATTTTGCTATATAGTTAAAACATTCAGAACTTTTCTGCTGTTAATACTGTTAGTTTTAACATATAGTATATGATCCTGCATGAATTCGCAGCTTAGAGGTGTACTAGACTTAATAGAGAAAAGAAAGAATTCAGTGAGGTGTTTTTGAATTCTGCTAGATAGTAAATCGCCAGTCTAGAACTCTTTCTGCTATGTCCATTGTTAGTCCTGAATGATTATACTGAATTATGTTAGTAAAAGTAATAGAACTGTGAGAGAAGAGAATGAATTTGATGGCACATGTCTGAATTCATCCAAATTGTTTAATCATCTATCCCAAAAATACGCTGCTAAATAGTTGAAGTCATTGATTTCATAAGAAAGTTGCTAGAACTGTTTCTGCGATTAGCATTCTTACTTTTAAATGTTTATGCATATAACTGGACATAATGTGTGATGGAAATAGTAGGACATGGTGAGGAACTGAGAATAATCCTTTCCTAGTATTCACTGAGAGCTTAGCTTACATGATCTGTTGAGGCGTTTCTGATAATTTTCTTTCAGAAGATTAAGTTGTAAAGTTTAACTTTTCAGATGACGACTGCTATAGCTATTGAAGATGTTCGGAGGGAGGTGAAGATATTGAAAGCTTTGTCTGGACATAAAAACCTTATAAAGTTTCATGATGCATTCGAGGATGCACATAACGTATATGTAGTTATGGAGTATGTGTTTATTCCCATTTGTCTTCATTGTGCATAGCAGCTTCCACATCCGTTGGTATATACGTACCTTGGGGGGCCATAGTTGTTGTATATGCCTGGGGAGCAGGAGATGGAGGGTGGTGGTGTGGAGCAGCAGGGTGCCTTGGAGCCCAATTTTGAGTAGGCACTGGGCAAGGTGGTGGTTGCGGGGCCGGGACCCACTGCCAGTGCCCTTGTGGGGCTGCTGGTGTAGCATACTGGCTAGTAGGAGTATGTTGTTGTTGCGTGCCAGAGGAACGGCCCGCCCCTCCACCGCGTTTGTTTCCACGTCCGCGGTTTGACTTATTGCGTCCACGTCCCCTGCCTTGGCCTTGACCAGGGTTATTGTGTACCTGTTGCGGACTACCAGAGGAAGCAAATAAAGCAGAACTTGAAGTATGGCTTACCATATTGGAGAGCTCACGTTCTTCTAGGCACAAAGAGGACCGAGCTTGTGAAAACGAAGGCAAAGGATTAGCATGTCGAATCTGAGTGCCAACTCCTTTGTATGCTTCCGTGAGACCTGAAACCAATTGAAGAACTAATCTGCTGTTAGCAACCGGGGCCCCAACATTCTTGAGCTGATCTGCAATATTTTTGAGACGCTGGCAATATGCAGAAGCACTAGCAAAATCCTCCATACGGGTACTAGCGAATTCCTGTTCAAGATTAATTGCTCGCGAAGTCTGGTGATCTTGGAATATGTCCCTCAAGCGATTCCATGCTTCCATAGCAGTAGCATCGGGTTCGATGATGGTGTTCAACAAGTCATTCGAAATAGTCGAATAGATCCACTGAAGTATAGTAGCATCAGTGGATGACCAGAGAGCCTTTTCTTCCTTTGTGGTAGGAGTAGGCAGTTCTTCACCCGCAGGAGGAGGGATGATATGGTGAAGAACGTGTTGCGAGCGAGCATGGATCTTGAATAATTCGGACCAGGTACCATATTGCGAGGTCTCCATCTCGAGAATAACCGAAACATGTTGTCGGATATGAGCGAGAGAAGGAGAAGCGAATTTGTTTGCCGAGAGGGCGGTAGTTGTGGAGGAACTTCCTTCAGACATGGTCGTGGTCGAAAAAGAAAATCCGTATACGAACGAGCGGCAAGGCAAGTCGGAAAAACGTCAATCAACAGAAAAAGCGGAAATCAATCCCACTGTTTGTGGCAAAATCGAAAATGACCGCACGGAGCTGGGAGAATCCACGAATCTGGATTGTAAACTGCTGGACGGACTCGAACGTCGTGTTCGACAGCAGCGAGAGATCGATGTCGGCCGGTTTGTCTTGTCGGGAAGAATCGAACAGTGGTTCGATCTTCTTGATAGAAACTGGCGATGGAGGGATCGATTTGGGGAGGGAAGGCTTAATCGATGCAGGAAATCGAAGAAGCAGGGGAAAGAGAGTCGATGTTCTTGTTTTGGCGAAGGAGAAAACTGACGAACAGTGGGTTCGTGGTTTGGGTTATCGAACAGGAATATCGATTGATTGGAGAGAAAACACGGTATTGAGAGGCAGCGGAAGGATCGTACCTAATGTGATATCATGTAAGAATATGAGAATTGAGTCCGTGACTCTCTCTATTGATAAAGTGTGTATATATACACGAAACATGATACAAGTTAGACTAGGATAAGTAAATTAATAAACTAACTATACTAATTCTATTCTTACTAGACTACTAATATGATAAATATTCTATCTAATATTTACATATTCTATCATTCAATTAATAATATGTCTACAATCTGAAAAAAGAATTCTACTTTGGTAACAGGACATGACCAGGCTTCCTGGTTTACCGTCACGTAAAGCTCAGATAAGCATCATTAGAGATATTAGTTGTCTCATTAAGCCTGGAAGGTATTTTTCAGAAGCTTTAAGTTCTAAAATGGATTTGCTTCAAAAACAGAGTTTACACTACTTGTACATTGGATTGGTTTCCAAAATATATCCAGTCACGAACTTTTTGATGGCAGGATGACTCTGTTACTTGGTCCTCCAGGATGCGGGAAGACTACACTGTTGAAGCTCTATCTGGAAATTTGGACAAAGCCCTCAAGGTGAAATGATGTTTTGAGTCATATGATACATCAATTCTATTATTTTGAATCATTCATTGTGAAGAATGGAATTGAATCCAATCGAACAGTTTGAGGTCAAAAACTTTGTTGTTGGTTCAGTTCTCAGTCTTGAGAAGTTTAACTTATCAAAGGAGCTCATCATCACTGTTCGATACTGGAGTAAAAAAATTCGCAACTTATCGTATAACAGAATGTGCTTTCCTCAATCCATTGTTTCCATTAGGTTTAATTACAGAATTCAGAAACTGTAAGAGCTAAGGTAGTTATTTTTTAACTGGAACAGGTATCTGGTGAGATATCGTATAATGGATACAGATTTGATGAGTTTGTACCTCAGAAGACATCAGCTTATATAAGTCAACATGATCTACACATCCCTGAAATGACAGTCAGGGAAACACTAGATTTTTCCGCTTGCTGTCAGGGTACAGGTAACAGAACAGGTGAGTCAACTGATGAATCATACTATGACAACATTTTGCATTTTTAAATCACTGTGCTGAGCTTACCAGAAGGGAGAAAGAAGCCAAAATTGTTCCTGATCCTGACATTGACTCTTATATGAAGGTATATCTATTGCATTATTCCAGAAGTTTCCCTCTACATATAAATACAAGACATGTGTTTTGCTAGGATGTATTCGAGATTTGAACCATCTGATTAGTGCATTTGTACCTGCTCACATCCACAGGCAACTTCTGTGGAAGGACTACAGACTAGTCTTCAGACGGACTACATACTGAGGGTATATCATAGGTGTAATATTAATCATGCATTTTGCTTTTCACATCTTGCAGAGCAACATTGTATGAAATTTCTTATGCTCGACACATATCTTTAGATTCTTGGTCTTGACATATGTGCTGACACATTATTTGGAGATGCCATGAGGAGAGGTATCTCTGGTGGTCAGACGAAGAGACTGACAACAGGTAGTTATCTGTTACACTTGAGATCATTTGGTGATAAATGCACATTTTGTTACCTTCGAACGTGTCCCTAAATGAACATAATTTCTTTAACACTTTCCGTACATAACACACTCACCAAGCTTGCTATTGTATTTCAGGAGAGATGATTATTGGACCAACAAAAGTTTTATTTATGGATGAAATCTCGAATGGCTTAGACAGTTCCACAACATTTCAAATTATTTGCTATCTTCAACAACTGTCACACATCATGGATGCTACAGTACTGGTAGCCCTTCTCCAGCCAGCACCAGAAACTTTAGAACTCTTTGATGACATTATATTGATGGGAGAAGGAAATATTGTCTACCATGGAGCCCGAAGTGATGTCTTAGAATTTTTCAGGAGTTGCGGATTTTCTTGCCCTCAAAGGAAAGGAGTGGCTGATTTTCTCCAAGAGGCAAGTACACCTTTAGTACTAATACGGTATGTTGATTGCTGTGGAACCAAATTAATGATTTTTTTGACTTTTTTTCCAGGTTATATCTAGAAAAGATCAAGAACAATACTGGCATAAAACTCAACAGCCATACAGTTACATATCTGTTGATACTTTCTCAAAAGAATTTAAGAAGTCTCTTTACTGGAAGGAACTCAGTATGGAACTCTCCGTGTCGCTTGATAAGTCCAAGGACCAAAAGAACGCTCTCAGTTTTAGCATGTACTCTCTTCCTAAATGGACTCTATTTAGAGCCAGTATGTCAAGAGAATATCTTCTCCTAAAAAGGAACTCTTTCATACATATATTCAAGTTTGTTCAGGTTAAATTAAACTATTTTCAAAGTTCAGGCAATGTGCATATATCATCTTTTATCTTAGTTCCTAATGTGAGCATTTGATTTTGTAGATTGTCATTATCGCTTCCATAACTATGACTGTATTCCTGAGGACGCAGATGGGCATTGATATGGTCCATGCAAATAGTTACCTGGGATCCCTTTACTATTCTATGCTAATGATTCTTTATCACGGTCTGCCTGAGCTCTCCATGACAACTGCAAGACTTCCAATATTCTACAAACAGAGGGACCTTAACTTCTATCCTGCTTGGGCATTTGCGATTCCAGCTGCCATAATCAGCATGCCTGTCTCATTGGTTATAGCTGTACTTTGGACATCTCTTACTTATTACGTTATTGGATATACCCCAGAGGCTGAAAGGTCAGTGAAACAACAGGCTAGTACTATAAAAGTTCAATGTTTATTTGATGTCCCATCACTTATTTTAGCTACCACAAACAATTAATTGAGTCATGATGTTTCATTGGCATTTACAGGTTCTTGCGCCAAATGATTCTGTTGTTTGCTTCACATGTGGCCTTTGTTTCAATGTACCGTTTTATTGCATCTGTCTTCCGGAGTCTGATTGCGACTACAGCAGCTGTTAGTGGGGTCGTATTATTTCTGCTGTTATTCAGTGGCTTTAATATTCCAAAACGTAAGTATTTTTCGTTCTGTCTAATTCAATTTTAAGTCCCGAATTGTCTTCAAATGATCACTTCCCGGTTCTCAAACAAGTAATGTTTCTCCCAGCATCCATGCCAACTTGGTTAAAATGGGGATTTTGGATTTCGCCTCTATCACATGGAATGATAGGCCTTTCAGGAAATGAATTTCATGCTCCAAGGTGGCAGAAGGTTAGTGTTTGATTCCATGCTTTATTTTAGTTCGAGCTGTATCTAGGGGTCATTTCACGAGCACACAAAATATTGTGCATCTCTGCAGTATGCCTCGATCTCATGCTATACAAGTAGCCAAGTGAAAGCATTAACAGAAAATATAGGAAATGACTTTAGGCTAAAACATAGATTGCTTTAATTTCTATAGACTTTTGCTATCTGTTTACAATATATACCTTCTCTTAATAATTTCAGTAAGCCATCATTATAAGTGGAACGAACTTATGGTGGAGTTATACAAGCATTTTCATTTAAGTAACTTGGTTATGGTGAATTAAGTGAGATTCGTTGCCATTTAAGCATCTGGTCACCAATTTGTTTTAAAAATCTTACTCAAATCGATTAGTTACTTCATGTATATCCATATATCATCGATCCTTTGATGTTACAGGGTTATGTACATTAAATGATGGTGATTTTCATTTACTTAATGTTTGTGAAGGAGCTGTCTAGAAATACAACAGTAGGACTTCAAACTCTTGAAAATCGCGGATTCAATTTCGGGGAACATCTATTTTGGATATCAGTTTTTGCCCTTTTAGGATTTGCAGTGCTCTTCAACATTGGCTTTACATTGGCCCTAAGTTTCTTAAAAGGTGAGAACATGACTGGAGTGTAGCATATATGAACACCATTTGCTTCTAAGTATATATATTTGATCCATATCTATTCTCTAGCTCCTGGTTCCCGCGTTATCATCTCAAGCGAAAAACTCTCTCAACTACGAGAAAGTAAAGAGCCAGAGGAAAATGCACATTCTGTAGAACACACCAGGATTTCCTGTCTAATAACAAATGCAATACATTGCAATGGTTAGCTAATTCCCTTCCTTTGATTAGACAATAGCCTGTAGGCTTTTTGAACTGTACTAAATGATGTTCTGTATTTTGTTGCAGACAGGGTAGTTTTACCATTTGAACCATTGACTATTGTTTTTCAAGATGTTTAGTACTATGTGGAAACCCCTATGGTAAACATGGAACTAAATTTTATTTGATTTTCTTACATGTTTTAATTTGTTACTTAACATCCCTTAGATTGTCTAACCATTTTCCGGTTTTAGGCAATGAAAGAGCGTGGTTTTACTCAGAAAAGGCTTAAGCTTCTTTCTGATATCACTGGTTCATTCAGACCAGGAGTTCTTACTGCATTGATGGGTGTCAGTGGAGCTGGAAAAACAACACTTCTCGATGTTCTTGCTGGTAGAAAAACTAGTGGTATTGTGGAAGGAGAAGTGAAAATAGGAGGTTATCCCAAAGTTCAAAACACATTCGTCAGGATTTCTGGTTACTGCGAGCAAACTGACATACATTCTCCTCAAATAACTATAGAAGAATCAATTATATTTTCTGCCTGGCTACGCCTTGACCCTAGCATTGATCCAAAGACAAAACTCGTATGATGTTACATAGTTCTGGTTTAGTTCTATGCTAGTATTTAATATCCTCTTATTAGTAATTTTTTATTTTCTGCTTCATTTCCACAGGAGTTTGTGCAACAAGTACTAGAAACCATCGACTTGATGAACTTAAAGATGCATTAGTGGGGTTGCCTGGTGTTGATGGCCTCTCAAATGAACAACGTAAGCGGCTGACAATAGCAGTGGAGCTTGTCGCTAACCCCTCCATTATCTTTATGGACGAGCCTACAACTGGGTTAGATGCCAGAGCAGCGGCTATTGTCATGCGCGCTGTAAAGAATGTGGCAAATACTGGGAGAACAATTGTTTGCACAATTCACCAGCCAAGTATAGACATATTCGAAGCATTTGATGAGGTGCTTGACCTTGAATTAGTTTCTCTACGCTCCTCAAATTTTGACTCTAGGTCTATGAATGATGTCCATCTCAGTTCTTATCTAGTATCAAACTTGGACGTTTAATGTTTTAGATCGGTGTTTAGTTCACGTGGATGCATTCATGCATATATAAGTTGTGTTTGTGCAAATGGTTCTGGTGCTAATAATTATTAACTTCTGAAATAGATTAAGCTATCTACCAAAAGATAACTTGTCTCTACTTCATCTACTGTTGTTTCGTTTAACATAATACTAACCACCATTTTTATTTGCAGTTAGTACTCTTAAAATCTGGAGGTCGAATGATCTACTATGGTCCCTTGGGTCAGAACTCTGCTAAAGTAATTGAATATTTTGAGGTAATCCATCTTACTTTCCAGATATCTACTTTTTTATTTGTTTCCCAATGGTGACAAATTCATATTGCAGACCATAATCCTGTACATGTATATTTTATTTTCACCATTTTAACTTTGTAATAGGGCTTCAGCAGTGTCCCCAAAATCAAAGACAATTACAATCCTGCGACACGGATGCTAGATGTCACGTCCACGTCCTCTGAAGCAAAACTTGGCATAGACTTTGCTCAGATGTATGAACATTCTGCTCTTCGAGAGTGAGTGCAACTGGCCAACATCATTTTAATTTTCTTTAAAGTCATTAAATTTGTTGGAGAATTTACATTTTACTTTGTGAACCAAGATTAGGTCTCTTCGCTTATGTTAGATTTTTAGGCATCACTTTGATTCGGCTAAATTAACTGGTGTTTATTGTTATTTACTCAGTATACTATTTAAGACTGCATGCATGTAACTATAGTATATGTTAGCTCAGTATGTGATGTATTTGGTTTGGATAATCTCTTTGAAGGAAAAATAAAGAGCTTGTGGGAATACTGATGACACCACCTTCTGGCTCAAAGGATCTGCATTTTGCTACGCGCTATCCACTAAATGGTTGGGGACAATTCAAGGCTTGCCTGTGGAAGCAGCATTGGTCTTACTGGAGAAGCCCTTCGTACAATTTGCTGCGTTTGCTATACATGCTTTTTGGAGCTTTGTATTTTGGATTCTTGTTTCGAGGTCAAGGAAAAGAATTGTAAGTACATTCTTCCGAGAAAGTATTAAATTGAATTATTTTTTTGCTCAGATGACCTTCACTACCAATACTAGTTACAATCAGTACAATTAGTTTCTTTAGCTGTCTAAGATTGATCCATTGATTCATTTCATTTGCCTCGAGTCCTTGACAGACATACACAACAAAGTTTAATTACTCTGCTTGGTGCAATTTACACTTCCACACTCTTCTGCGGCACCAACAATACTTCATTAGTAATTCCATACGTCAGCAAGGAACGGAATGTGTTCTACAGAGAACTGTTTGCTGGAATATATATTTCATGGGCATATTCAGCAGCACAGGTACATATTTACTTCTTAATTTCTCCCTTGGTAACCTTAACATAAAAGGTCATCGATGTTATAGAATTTTAATGCAAATTCCATGATAAAATAAAACAATACCGAAAATTGTTCTGCAAGGCTGGATAGTCATATAGTGATTATCTTCAAGCAAGAACCTATCAATAGCTAAAAAAGTTACAGTTACTTTTCGATTACTTCATCTCTGTATAATTTATACAATAAGTGGTCATTGTGGAGGGATTAGACTCATACAAACAGGATAGAAATGGAATTATCTTTGGAATACATAACACAGACTCCGATAAATGTAATTTATCAAGGTCCATCAGTTTGTTGAACTCAGACAATCTAAAAACTCAAAGTGTACAACTGATTTTTCAGGTGACAATCGAGATCCCCTATGTCTTTGTTCAGGCACTTGTATTTACTGTCATCATATATCCAATGATTGGATACTATTGGTCGATATACAAGGCTGTTTGGTACTTCTACACCATGTTTTGCACACAGTTATACTTTACTTATCTCGGGATGATGGTTATGTCAATATCCCGGAGCTTACCTGTTGCTGCCACTGCACAAACAGTCTTCTTCAACATGTTCAATTTGCTTGCCGGCTTTCTCATTGCTCGCCCTGTAAGTACTTCTCTTCACCCGTAGCTTAAATCTGCACATAATTAACTTTCATTTATTATTGACATGCAAAATGCAAGAGACACTTTCTGTTTAACTAAACATTTTAGCAAAATTGTGTAATTGAACTATTTATTTCCATCATAGACAGTCTTGGGTAAACGATACATCAGGTGATCACGAACAATATAGTTTCTTTCTGATGTAAATTAGAGAATATGAAGGAGAACTTGGTGGAATCAAAGAAATTTCATTATCATCTTATTTTATATATGTATGTGTATTCTTGATTTTTCAGCAAACTCCCAAGTGGTGGATCTGGCTTTATTACCTGGTCCCTACTTCCTGGTTGTTAAACGGCATGCTCACTTCACAATTTGGAGACGTGGAAAAGGAAATTTCGGTGTTTGGGGAGACCAGAACAGTAGCAGCATTCCTGAGAGATTATTTTGGATATGACCGCAAAATGTTACCTCTTGTAGGTGTAATGCTGATTCTATATCCCATATTTTTTGCTTCTCTATTTGCATACTTCATAAAGAAGCTCAACTTTCAGAAGAGGTAGATTGTAATCCTAAACTGCAATCAGTATCATATACACTTACTAAATAACAAAATTCGATTCTTCCTTCTTTAAGCTAGTTTTATTCTTGGATGGTGTGATTCATGCTGGTCTTCTGTTTTCCATGCCACTCTGCTGATCCATCCTGCAATGCCTTAACTCTAATATGTCGAAAACTCGACCGAGAATAAAAAAACGGCAAAAGGTGGACAATTTTCTACAAGACTTACTGGTGGAAACCTGTTTGAGCGAGATATATAAGCATCTTTGTGAAGGAGGAAGGAGTAACATGAAAAGATCAAGAACAATACTGGCATAAAACTCAACAGCCATACAGTTACATAT
>JAYMST010000079.1:0-13205 GCA_036897805.1 Plantago tenuiflora | reverse complement strand
GAAAATGCGGGTTTCCCCGCCCGGAAAGGTCAACCCGTAAAAAAATTATACTATATAGTTTTGTGTATAAAGTGTCTATATTTATCTATTATGTTGGACTTTCAATGACTCTCAATATAATGTGGACTCTTAGGAGACTAACTCTTAAATGTTTCATGCTATTTAGTTTGTGCTTTTGCAATTAAAAAAAATTAATACAATTGTTTTTCCAGTAAACAATCAATCATTATTTTCTTTCCACCATATAGCCACTTCCTAACTATTTACTTTTTTTAATGAAACTAACAATTTTAAATCAATCAAACAACATTTAAACCAATCAATAATCAATACAAATTGAAAAGTTCAAAATAAAGTACTCCACTACTGATAAATTTCTCGAGCCATTTACGCTGATATAGTTACTGGAAGTCAATTTGGCTCAAATGCTTCTGCCTCCTACTTTGGCGGATCTCACCACTGTGTTTGTGTGATAATTGAGAAGATGAGCTAAAGAGAGAAACATACTGAAATTGAAATGTCAAATGAGCGAGGCTGCCTCCTATTTCATAACCTAATTACTAACCACAACCGATGGTTACATCCGGTTATAAAACCAAAGTACCAAACTGTAACCAGTTTTATTTTATTTTTATGGTTACTGAAATGAACAGCTATGGTTGCGGTTAGAATAAAAAACAAATAATAGGTTGATGTTGTACTTGTGGTTATTAACCACCCCTCGACAGGCCTAGGAGGGAGGGAGGAAGGGTTTTCCTGAATTTAGTTTTGTTTATACTCTACATATTCCTCTCAACACTCAATGTCCTTGAGAAAAATTAACTGGTTTTACTTGGAGATTTGTATAATATTGAGGTCAATGCTTGTTTTCTATAGATCATGGTTATGATCATCTTGGTAATTTTGCAAATGATTTTGGGTGCAAACAACATGGTATGAAGGTTCAGTATCATCCGTCCTCATCTTCTTCCACAGGTCATACTTTGTTCGCACAGATATGGGAGAATGCGCTATGGGCTTTCATTTTGTTATAGCATAGCATAAATTAGAACATGCTATCTTCAAGTCCAAGTCTCTATGGGCTATTAGGTGCTCTATTGTGTCACTGTTTGACTTCTATCCACTGATTAGACGAGAACTATCATAGTATATGAATGTGTATTAATTTGGATATTTATCTTCTTTCTCAGCTCTTGTTTCGGACACACTTATATGCATGCCACAACTTACAGTGACATAGATCAGATATTTGATAATTATGTCTGGGAGTAGACCTAACCTTGCTTTTATTTTTGTCTAACTTTTTATCGAGTCCAAATACTGAAAGTGTTTATTTCTGTAGGGCTAATGTGAAGAAGATTCTTGAATTTCTTTGCGACCAGTGGGCTGTTGATCGGAAAGCTGAATGGTCAATATGGATGGTGTATACTAAGGTGGAGATGCCTCACCAGTATATAAGCAGTTTGGTTGATGAGGCCTCTTACAATGGAGTACGAGGCAGACCACCTGTTCTAAAGAAGTTAACTGGCGATGTATTTCTCTGGCCGCTCTATTCTCTGTTCATTATCTTGTTTCTTTATTGTCAATTTCTATTGATGAATATCTGCCACATTGCAGCCTTCTCACACCGCAGCTATGCGAGCAGAGCTTCATAGACGAAGTATTGCCCAAATGAGGGTAATTTCTTCTAATGAGTGCTACATATGCTCCCTTTCACATTTTTTTCTGAGTTACAGCAGAATTAATTCCATGCAGATCAACAATCGGTCTATTCAAGATATGAACATATTTGGTGACCCTTCGCGCATCCCCATTGTAATTATAGAACGAGTTTTGAATTCACCTGTACGCTCAAGTAGTGGGAATTCATACTTTGCCAAACTTGAGCAGAAAAACAGTAATATTTTGAGTGCCGTAGTGGATGCTAGCCCCCGGAAGGTATTGGCTGCCAGCAATCGTCAAAGTGGTCGTGTCCTGAAGATTGTTGTATTCGTGCATGGTTTCCAGGCATGGTTTCTTAATCCCTTACATATCTAATTGATTGTCCATTTATATAATCTTTATAGCTGCCATATAGTTTTTCCTTGTTGTATAATGCCAATAGTTGTCAACAGTCCCGTGACTGTTTTTAATTTTTGAACTATACATCTGATCTGTAATTAATTATTCCGCTGTTCTTCTGATGTATGTGGATATCCTGCAGCACCCAAATCAATACAAGCTGGTCAGATAGGAAATTAGTACTCATTTATATAAGACGCTTGATGTACACAAACCAAAATCAGCTAGATCATTTTACTTGAGTATTTGATTCTGACCCTCAGCAGTTCCAGACAACACCAAAATCCAACTCCATACCTTATTATTGGTTAATATGCGTTTGGCGTCAGTTAACTCTGACTATAGTGCCAAGTATGGTTGCTCTGTGCCTTTTAATATCCTACTTATTGGAAACTATTTTTGTCCAGGTAGTTTGTCTCTATTAATTTTTCCACGCAAAAGCCGATATTTAGATTTTTCATGGTAATCAATATGCAGGGACATCATCTGGATTTACGTCTTGTGCGAAATCAATGGCTTTTGATAGATCCAAAGGTCGAATTTCTTATGTCAGAGGCCAATGAAGAGAAAACCTCTGGAGATTTCAGAGAAATGGGACAACGATTAGCACAAGAAGTTGTTTCCTTTGTGAAAAAGAAAATGGATAAGGTGTCTAGATCTGGGGTCTTGAGAACTATTAAGCTCAGCTTTGTCGGACATTCCATTGGAAACATCATTCTGAGAGCTGCGCTTACAGGTATGGGCTTTGAAGCTTCTACATATCTGGATTTGTCTGCACACTGCGAATTGATTTAAATGTATAATCCTATTTTCACAGAAACCATCATGCTACCATATCTAAGATACTTGCATACGTATCTCTCGGTCTCCGGCCCACATCTGGGTTATCTTTACAGTTCAAACTCTTTGTTTAATGGGGGGTTATGGTTCTTGAAGAAGCTCAAGGGCACACAGTGTATTCACCAACTGACATTTACTGATGATCCTGACATCCAAAAGACTTTCTTATACAATCTGTGCAAGGTACTGTTTTAGATTTCCTATTTGGTCCTGGTGGATGTTATTGCCTCCTGACAGATGGCAAACTTTTAAGTTGATTTTTTAATCTCCTTCCCTTATAGGAAAAGACATTGGAGAATTTCAAGAACATTATCCTTCTATCTTCGCCCCAGGTATTCCTACTTTCGTTTCACTTTCACTCATAAGACATGTACATTTATGTTTCATGTAGCTAAAAATGCAGTGCTTCTACGATGAATCCCTGATCATGTCAACTCTCAATACAAAACATGTGGAAGCATAATCTAATTCCGGAAGTTTGTTATTATATTCCATTAAGGATGGATATGTACCATATCATTCAGCTAGAATTGAAATGTGCCCAGCATCTTCCGGAGACTACTCTAAAAAGGGCAAAGCTTTTCTGGAAATGCTTAATTATTGCTTGGACCAAATACGTGCTCCAGTCATGTGAGCCAAGAGTTTTCATGCGCTGTGATGTCAATTTTGATGTCTCCCTACAAGGACGGAATCTCAATACCATAATCGGACGCGCTGCACATATTGAGTTCCTGGAAAATGACATTTTTGCTAGGTTTATAATGTGGTCGTTCTCAGATCTGTTTAGTTGACCAATTACCCAAGTACTCAAGAGTTAATCCAGCATGTGGGTTTACAAGTGCCCATCCAGCCTCCTTTTTTGACGTGAAGAACCAGGCAATGACAAGTGTCGTGGGGATGGTATGTACCAACGGGTGCAAGCCGCCTGCCCTCCGTTCATCGTCGATTGAGGGACCAAGAAATATGTGGAGTAAGCTGCCTGCATCTTAATGTTATTAAGTTGCGGGCGTAAGATATGTGCAGGGGCATGTATGGCACAAACGATGTAAATTATTATACATACTTGGTAGCATACACTAATGTTTAGAAAACTCTTCCATTTTCGTAGTCCCAGGAAGAACTTGAGATGTGTAATTTATCGATGATCCACATTTGGGAATGTATCATGACTAAGCTTTTGATCAGTAAGACTAGTGTAAAGTTTCATCACTGATTGATCAGTGAGGATAAGCTACATAAATGGTTTCTGGGTGGGATCCGATCCGTTTTCAAATTGAAGATTCCATGGATGCTCGATTCGTAGCTTTCATGGAAGCTCTATTATCGAGCTTCATTTGTGAAGCTATAAACTGTGCTTCATTTTGGAGCTCTATTTGTTTGTTTATACTTGATATGTAACAATGTTAGTTAAAGAAGTGCTCAACAATTGACAAAAGAATGTAAATGAAAATGTGTTTTAACGTTATCATTAAAAAAGGTAAAAACTTCATAGAGATAGATGTACAAAGTCCTAAAACGACTCCAACTTTATTATAGAAAAAGGGAATAGAAAAATACAGTGCTCAACAAACATACAGAACATGCGTATCGTTTGGCAATCTTATCAGCTCGATTATTGGAACTGTTGTTCAAGTTGATCAATGACCTTCTTGTCTACTTGGAATGCCTCGGCAAGAACATCTGGATTGATTTGTGGGTTTGATCTGAGAACATCTGGATTGATTTGTGGGTTTGATCCGAAAACAGCATTCGCAATTGTAATAACTCCAGGATTCTGGCTACTTAGTCCAGCAAACGCAACTGCCGCTGTTTTCCCCACATTTAACTGGAAATGAATCAGACCTTCTGGGAAAACGAAAACATCACCTGGGTACAAGTACTTTGTGAAGAGCTTGTTTTCAGGGTTTGAGGTGACAAATCCAACATAAAGCGTTCCTTTCATCACAATGAGAATCTCAGTTGCACGTGGATGAGTGTGAGGCGGGTTTTGACCATGAGGAGCATAGTCTATGCGAACAACTGAGATGCCAAGAGTGTTAAGTCCAGGTATTTGGTTAACATTTGCTGGCGTGACACTTGAACCCTGTAGATTTTATGTATTCCCAGCGTTTCTTAGACCCGCAAAGAAGAAATCATCAACAACCACCATGTTTGGGCTCTTGCAAATCTTTCCATTCACAAAAACTGCATGCAGACCAGTTGAGTTAAGCCTTTAGTTATGTAGTTCAGTAGTTCAATCATAAATGCATCAAACGCATGCTTGAAAAAGATACAGATAAGTAAACCGCGTCAATTTAAGGGGGCAAAAAATAGTACAATATATGACAATGAACAGTTCAACTTATAGTCAATTACCTGATGCTGCGGAATCGTTAACTGCAATACAGAAGTCTTGCAGAGGGCCGGGATCCGATGCATACGCAAACGACGCTAAAGATGCCACAAGAATGGCTGAAAGGTAGCAAATAGTCATCTTCATTTTAGCAAGCTAGCAAAATCGTATAGTGAAATAATGTATAAGTTTAATTCAGTTAAGCTTAAGGAATTAATAATGCTTATTAAGTATTGAGGTAATGAATCTAACTTGGTATTAGTGTTAACTATTTATAGTTTACATGATGTGAAAAAGTCATCTCCTGACCTTGCAACTTGTAATTTTTTATCAAGGATATGGAATGACCTGATCAGATTATGAACTGAGAATAGTTCTATAAAAGGGTCAGATACTTTCAACATGTAACATTAAAATTTTACCATTTTCTCACACGCTAAAAAGTTGCATCATCAGATGAGATAAAGATGAAGTCAAATTACGTCTCATTTTGACAGAGTACCTAGTGAATCATCTTGTTGTTTGGTAAATGACCAAAGCTGCTGTGAAAAAGAAGATTTCAACTCATAGTACTAAAATTTTACAAGGAAAAATTACTAGCTACTATATATCAGAGTTGAATGGTGACTTCCTCAAACATCATCAGCTTTCACTTTCTTGTACTTTATACGGAACATTATCCATTATCGCATAGATCTAAGTTTACGGGAAATTATACATTAGTCACCGAATCGTTAGACCTCTACTTTTGGTACCCCACGGTCTGCAAGAGCTTACTTACTTACTAGTCTACCCGTTAACTTCCTCGTTTGGAAGGCTCCGGATTAATTATTTGAACTTGTTTCGGAATTTACTCAGAGTGTAAAATTCCATTTATTCCAGACGATATTATCAATTTTTCTGGCTTTTGTACATAATGTGTGGTGTAAGTTGCTTTTTACTTATGAATGGCCTGTAAAATAAAAATATGTGTATGGCGTTTGGCTAGAGATGCGGTGCTCACTATCCCAACAGCGCAAAAGACGTAATGTGGTGGTAGAGGGTGGCTGTCTGCTATGTGACAATGGAGGAGACTACTTTACAACAATTGCAAGAGTGCTCATTTTTCTTGACAAGTTTGGGCTAGAGTGATGTTTTAATTTCTGTTTGGGGATGGGGAGTGTCAGCAAAATCCATCCAAAACTGGATAGGAGTGGTCGAGGGGATGCGGGGCTTGTGGTATCACCAGAATCAAGTCGTTCATGGGGAGTGCCGAACTTGGCACTAGACCTTGGTGATTTTATTTATGTGTGGCGATTTCTTCGCGATTGGAGATTTTGCAAGCACCTCAACGATCAGCAGTAGCAGGCCGTGCAGCTGCTGCCTGCACCTTAAGACCAGCAGCAACAGCAGCAGCAATGCAGAGTAAGGAGAAGCTGGAAGCCTGGAACAGAGGAGGGCAGTTTTGAACTGGAGATGATTATTTAGAGATTTTAGTTGTACCAAGTGGGGCAGCGGTTATAACACATAAAAACTCAAACCAATCAATTAGGGATTCTTGTGTACGCCATGCATTAAACGCAATACATTTCTGGTATAATATGTTCATAGCGTTTAAACTGCAACTCAACTTGTATTATAGACGCAAAGTTCACTTTGATTCAATTAAATTTAAATTTTCATCCAATTCTTTCTATCAACTTAAGTACTTCTACAATAGTTCATCTGATTTCAAATTTTCAATCATTATATTTCGATCCTGTTTTCCCTCTAAATTCAACTGCAAATCAAGAAAACAAGCATAGGTTGTGAATCTGTTCTTCTCAGACAAAATTATAACCAATAGAAAAAGTATATGCTCGATTTATTAGTATTCGGAGAGTGATCAAGAAGAGCTCAACAATTGACAAAAGAATGTAAATGGAACTGTGTTCAACGCTCGCAAGAAAAAAAGGTAAAAACTTCATAGAAATGAGTACTAAGTCATAAACTGACTCCAACTTTATTATAGAAATATACAGTGCTAGACACACATATACAAAACATATATGTGTGTATCATTTGGCAATTTTCTCCGCTAAAGTCTTAACGAAACTGTTGACGAAGTTGATCAATGACCTTCTGGTCAACTTGCAATGCCCTAGTTAGAACATACGGATTAATTGGTGGGTTTGATCCAAAAAGAGCATTGGCAATTGTAATGACTCCAGGATTCTGGCTACTTAGTGCAGCAAATGCAAGTGCATTTGTTTTCCCCACATTTAACTGGAAATGTATCAGACCTTGTGGGAAAACGAAAACATCACCCGGGTACAAGTACTTTGTGAAGAGCCTGTTATCAGGGTTTGAGGTGACAAAGCCAACATAGAGCATTCCTTCAATGACAATGAGAATCTCAGTTGCACGTGGGTGAGTGTGAGGCGGGTTCTGACCATTAGGTGCATAATCTATACGAACAGCTGAGATGCCAAGAGTGTTAAGTCCAGGTATTTGATTAACATTTGCTGCCGTGACACTTGAACCCTGTCGATTTGATGTATTTCCAGCGTTCCTTAGACCCGCGAAGAAGAAATCATCAGCAACCGCCTTGTTTGGGTTCTTGCAAATCTTTCCATTCACAAAAACTGCATGCAAACCAGTTGAGTTAAGACTTAAGTTATGTAGTTCAATAATATTCATAAATGCATTATGTATGAAAATAAAATACAAATAAATGAATTGCGTCAACTTAAGTTGATGTAGTCTAGTACCGGGTGCCATAGAATCATTAATAGCAACACAGAAATCTTGCAGAGGGCTGGGATCAGATGCCTGTGAGAATGAAGCTAACGATGCCATAATAATTGCTGCAAAGAAGCAAAGATCAATCTTCATTGTAGCAAATTAACTATTATGAGCTACTAAGTGTTCTGTGATTATCAGATGTTGTGGTGATGTATAATGCTTAGAAATTATATGTATTTATAGATGAAAAACTATCAGTTATAGTCATCTTTTAATTTTTGAACTGTTTCTAATTCGACCTTCTGTCTTATTGACAAAGTAGTAGTTAGTAACTGATTAGGTGAGGATTTCTCTGTAACTATTATTTCTCAACAACTGGCAAGTATTGTGTAATTTTTTTTTTGTTATGAATATGCTCATAGCAACTCTGAATTCTGATCTTTAACTATCGTTGTGTTGATTTAGCTGTCAGTTTTATTACCACTGATCTCAATCTTAAAAGATTTGGTTGATATATCAAGAAATGGTCATCCATCTATCCTTCTAATTGGAAAAATGCAAACATTCCATGTCTAATTGTCTTCCCGGAACATAGTATAGATGCGTGCTGAATCGAACTCACAAATTAGCCAGAAGCCAATCAGGATATATTGGATGAACAGTGACGAATTGATGTATTTCACTCATTTCAGTTGTACCGGACGTCCTAGCATATTTGTAATTATTGTTGTACCAGAAGCTCTAATTAATGCTGGCACATAAACTGTTAAAGTTCACTATAAACAGAACTAAGTTCAGATTGTAACTCACTTCACTTGTCATTCCATTATTTTCAATTTCAATGCACTTCTGCATTTTAATTAATGAAGAAGTCTGGTATGTGTAATTCTACACCCATAGTATAAACTTATCCTTCAACAACATGTAGCATATATACGGAATAAAATTTAAAATCATTCAATCTCTCCCTTTCATATTCCAACAACTAAGGCTGTGTTCTCTTTAACTGAAAATCAGTTCAGTACAGTTCAGTTCAATTCAGCTCGACTTAGTTATAATTTATACCTTACTTTAGTTCAGTTAAGTTAAGTTCAGTTCAGTCCAGTTCAGTTCAGTTCAATAAATCTCAATTGAAGAGAACACATCCCAAATCCAACTTAATTGGTCTGCACTATCATCCAATCATAAATTTCCTATTCTTTTATCTTTCTTTTGATTTCTTTCAGCTTTTTTAATTTTACACTATCCCACCATTTCAAATAAAATTTAGACAATTTAACTTTGATCGATCAATTATATCCGACTTTTAACTAGAAATCAAAACATATGAATACAAGGGAGTCTTAAAGAACAAACTATATACTAATTTCTAAATGGGAGAAAATTGGCGATTTACACTATACAAATCTCTCTATAGCCCACTTATCTTCTCAGTTACAGAGATGAAAGTAACAATGATGGATTATTATGATGCATAACCCTGTCTCTTTGTTTTATACTCTTCCAAATCTCCAGATTGAACACGAGTCGTTGATCTGCTAACGAATTTCATTCATCGGACGGCTGAGGAGAAACCACGCTTCTTGCCAATAACTGCTCTAATAACTTTCCGCCAGAATATGCAAATCTACCCCTGAGCCTTCTAAAAGATTCGAAACACCACAAAACTTTGCATAAAAGATGTCATACATTAAGCTTTTCGTTTAATTTATGTGTCTCGAAACTGCAACGAGCTTGCACATGAATTAGAAGATGTGTGGTTTACGATTCTTAATGCGACTGGCCTATAACTTTTTATAAAAACTGAATTTTACGTGATTTAGAGAAGATTATTATCAGGAGGTATACAAAAGCTACAATCACCAAAGAACGTCCATTTGTTCGCACGAATTAGAGATTTTAGTTGTACCAAGCGTTGCAGGGATTGTACCACACAAAAATCTCAAACCCTTGTACGCCATGCATTCAACGCAGTACCTTTCCTATAAAATAGTGTTCACTACAGCTCAACTTGTATTATAGATGCAAAGTTCACTTTGATTCAATTAAAGTTACATTTTCATTAGTTATAAGATGGTGCAATGGAATAGAGCTGGAGCGAAACGGGAGGTGCAGGGGTCGATTTCTAATAGAGACATAAGGTGGTTAAGGAGTAAAATGGTTAGGTGTAGTTGGTATAGAAGTAGTATAGGAAGTATTTGTAATCTTTGTCGTTTAAAAAAAAAGTTACATTTTCATTCAATTTTTCTATTAAATTAGTTACTTCTACAATAGTTCATCTGATTTCAATCGTTATATTTCGATCCTGTTTTTCTTCCAAATTCAAGTGCAAGTCTGCAAATCAAGAAAACAATCTGTTCTTCTTAGAGAATTATATTTAAGGTTATTTACATTTAGATCTTCATTATACCACCCTCTACAAAAAAGTACCTCCTTTTTTCGAAATAACGGATACACCCTAGGTCCCTGCCCATTTAACCTACCCGAAATAGTCAACGTCAGTCAACGTCGGTCAACGTCCGTCATTCCATTTGATGACATCATTAATGAAAATATAAAAAAAATTTACTTAAAACTTTATTAATTTTAAGAATTAAAAAAAAAGTTTAAAAAATTAAATTATTTATTTTAGTATTTATTTTTCGATTTTTCGAACGACACCTCAACTTTGCAATTTCGAAATGCCCAAAATACCCTCAGGGAGTACAATTGTTAATGTTTACTTTGTAATTTTTTGAAATGATCGAAATACCCCCGGGGGTTTCAATTGTTAATGTTTTGGGGAGAATTTATTAAATGTTTATAATTTAACTGGAAATGTTTATAAACATTTCGTCAATTGCTCCGGTACCGATTGCGTCAAGTGAAATGTTTATAATTTAATTTAAGGTAGTTACCGAAAAAGTTTAGAAAGAGAACGGAAGTATTCTAACCTAATATATATAGTATATGAAAAGATAATACAAATAAATGAACCGCGCCAATTTAAGTGGATTTAGTCTAGTATCGGCTGCCATAGAATCGTTAACAGCAACACAGAAATCTTGCAGAGGGCTGGGGTCGGATGCCTGTGAGAATGAAGCTAAAGATGCCACAAGGATGGCTGCAAAGAAACAAGGAGCAATCTTCATTGCAGCAAATTAATTATTTTGAGCTAGTAAGGTGCTGTGATTATCAGATGTTGAGGTGATGAATAATACTTAGAAATTGTATGTATTTATAGATGAAAAACTATGAGAATAGTATCTCCTACTATTAAATGTTTCAGGTTTTCAATTCGACCCTTCTCTCTTATTGACAAAGTAGAACTGTAGAAGTAGTCAAGTAGTAGTTAGTAACTCATTAGGTGAGGATTTCTTTGTACATATTATTTCTCAACAACTGCTAATTTTTTGTAATGAATATGCTCTTAGTACAACTCTGAATTCTGATCTTTAACTATTGTTATGTTTTAATTGTCAGTTTTGTTACCATTGATCTCGATCTTACAAAAATTGGTAGATAAATCAGTACCTGTACGGCTGTACATAAAATTTTCAATGACATGATTTTCATTTGGACATATATCTCTTGGTACGTAAGAAAGAAGTCTATTCTTTTCAACTTCTGAATTTAAGAATTCCTCTGTTTTTATTTTGAATTTTGACCAGGCAATAATTATGCGAAAGATACATCTCCTAATCTTTACCTATTAGTCTATTACAGTTTTTAATCAAGATTTGACAAGTCGTAGATTGAAGTAGTAGTAGCAGTAGAACAATACCAACGTACATGTAACGTTACATGCCTGACAAATTCTTTTTTTCTTCAATAACAGTATAGATACTAGTACTACCATGCCATGAATATTTCCAATATGGAAATAAGGAAACGGTCCTTCTACTTGGAAAAATGCAAATATTAGTTTCTGATTGTCTTCTCGCCAAATAGTGTTATTGTGAGCTGAATCGAACATGCAAACTAGAGAGAATCCAATCAGGATTTATTGGATGAACAGTGACTAATAATGGACTTCTCCACTCCACAGCCTCATACTGCTTTTAATTTCATCAGTTCAAACTTTTCTTCCAGCAAACTCACCTATGCTTCGCTGAGTTTCTTTCCTGCTAGTTCAGCCAGCAGTATACTGATTCTGTCAACAGTTGCTCCAAATTGTTTTCTGAGAAATTCACTTCCTTGACATCTTCACACAACTTACCACCATAGCATTCTCATAGTTGTATATTCTTGTTACTGTAGATCTTGCCCAGACTGCTCTCAGTTGGATTCCTTAGCGTCCCTACTCTCTAGTGCATTGTATATGATTTTGTAACTTTACATATGAATAGTGATTTGTACTCATATAGCTGGGTATTTGTGATTATATCATTCATCTATTACATCATAATCATAGTGTGTACTTGTAATTTCTAGAGTTCTAGTATCATACCCCCGTATCAGAGAATTCAGGGTTTGAGTTCAGTATTAGATTTTGGAATAAATGATAACGCAATCAAAATGTGTAATTTAATTGGATTTCGTATTGTAGTTGTGAACTTTCATTTATTTATCATTTAGCAAATATATATAATTATATGGATTATTACCAGTGGGTACCATTTGAAACACTTCTTTCATCTAACAAAATCAAAGAAATTCGCCTACCAATAAGTATAATCTGGGGTACAAAATGTGTCTTCCTAGTATAAGAATCCGAAGATCTTTAAACAAATATTAAATAATATAATTATATTATGATGAGTACAAAGTCATAAACTGACTCCAAACTCTACTGCTCCAATGATACATATATAGAAAGAATATCAATATAATTTAGCAATCTTATCAGCTCGAGATTCTACTGGAACTGTTGTTCAAGTTGATCAATGACCTTCTGGTCAACCTGGAATGCCTTAGCAAGAACATATGAATAAATTGGTGGGTTTGATCCGAAAACAGCATTAGCGATTGTTATAACTCCAGGATTCTGGCTACTTAGTCCAGCGAATGCAACTGCCTTTGTTTTCCCCACATTTAACTGGAAATGAATCAGACCTTCTGGGAAAACGAAAACATCACCAGGGTACAAGTACTTTGTGAAGAGCTTGTTATCAGGGTTTGAGGTGACAAAGCCAACATAGAGCGTTCCTTCTATGACAATGAGATCTCAGTTGCATGCGGATGAGTGTGAGGCAGGTTCTGACCATAAGGTGCATAGTCTATACGAACAGCTGAGATGCCAAGAATGTTAAGTCCAAGTATTTGATTAACATTTGCTGGTGTGACACTT
>JAYMST010000078.1:0-13342 GCA_036897805.1 Plantago tenuiflora | reverse complement strand
GTCCTGTGCTGAGGCCGAGGAATTCTCCCCTACAAACTTTTTGATCCAGTGATATCAATGGAGGTCCCTTCTTCCCAAGTTAGCTAGTGGCGTGTACGCTTTACTCAAGCAACCATACTTGATATGACTCTAACTTGTTTAAATTACTTAATGTGGTAGGATTTAGGACTACTATCCGACTGCCCTATTCATATCTTTCGTTCCTTCTTTTTACTCAATTAATTCTTGTCTTTTTTCATCATGTAGGAAGACCGCGAGAACATTTTACGGGCTAGAGCTTCTGGGAAGGGACTCTTGACGTCACCTTTCAAGCTATTAAAGTCCAATCACCTTGGTGTTGTGCTTACTTTTGCAGTCTACAATACAGATCTTCCATCTCATGCCACGCCCGAGCAACGCATCTCTGCTACTGTGGGGTAAATATCTACTATATATCTGCACTATTATCAGACCTGATAAATTTTCTTTTCGTCTCACTTGTCTCTGTTTGCTGCTCCATAAAAGGTATCTTGGTGCTGCCTATGATGTTCCATCCTTAGTCGAGAAACTTCTACATCAGCTTTCTAGCAAAGAAGATATAATTGTTGATGTATATGATATGACGAATAAAGCTGAACCAATCAGAATGTATGGCACTGATGATGTAGTCACTGGCTTGCCGCATATCAGTTACCTCGATTTTGGAGATCCAACTAGGAAGCATGAGATGCATTGCAGGTCAGCAAGTTATTACTATATTGTTATCGGCCGGTTAAGAGGTGATAATTGCCTGTAACGGTTCTTTTGTGGTTCTCTCGGTGTAGGTTCAAATATAAAGCTCCTCTACCTTGGAGCACAATGGGATTATCTTTTGCTCTATTTGTTATAACTATACTTGTGAGTCAAATCTTTCGTGCGGCCATTAACCAAATTGCTAAAGTGGAGCATGATTATCAGGAGATGATGTTACTTAAAAAGCAAGCAGAGGCTGCTGATGTTGCAAAGTCTCAGGTGAATTTCATGTTCTTCTTGAGTTTGGCCATCTCACTTTGCATCTATGCCTTCCAATCATACACAAGTTCAAAATATTTTAAGAATTCGATATTAGATTTCCTTCCATGTCATATAAAAGCTTAGCTTGTGAAGAGGTTTGGCATTACGTATTTTGGGGGTGTTGCAGGCTCTTACAGTTCTAGAAGCACCTATGGAAATGCTTCTGTCTTCTGCATGGGCTTTTAGTTATTTTTCCATGTTAAGAAGAAGAAGTCTGAATCTATATTTGCAAGCATTGTAAATGGCTTAGAAATTAGTGAAAAGTCCATAGTCCATGCCAGTTTTAGAAAGCTCCTGCAAACACCTCTATCAAAATAAAGTATCTCTGTACCTTAGCTGTTCATTCTTTGTTCTTATTGCCATACCTTTTTCACTGTGTAGGTTATTTTGTTAATTTTCTTCTTTCAGTGACTGTTATCACTTTTGTTCTCTTCATTTCTGTGCTACTCTCTAACTCTCTAACTCTCTAATTCTTCTATTCTTGTAGTTTCTTGCAACAGTTTCACATGAAATCAGGACCCCGATGAATGGAGTTTTAGGTAACTAACTTTTCCACTTTGAAGTACATATTCTTGTCACAGTAGGGAATATTTTGCTTGGAGTAAATGCAAATATATCTATCTCATGCAGGTATGCTACAAATGCTTATGGATACGGACCTTGATGCCAATCAACTAGATTACGCAAGCACGGCCCATGCCAGTGGAAAAGATTTGATATCATTGATCAACAGAGTGTTGGATCAGGCCAAGATTGAATCAGGAAGACTTGAGTTGGAGGCCGTACCTTTTGACCTGCGTGCTGTTCTTGACAAGGTGTTGTCAATCTTTTCTGGTAGATGTCGTGAAAAAGGGACAGAGGTAGGACGCCAAACTTAATACTTCTTTGTTCTGTCATTTTCATATCTCGGTACGTAGAGACCTTACAATGTTATGGTTTTGCTGTTTCCAAACTCTTGTGCGAGAGAAGTTGGCTGTTTATGTGTCAAATCAGGTGCCGGAGGTGGTCATTGGTGACCAAGAACGCTTTGGGCAGGTTATTACGAATCTTGTTGGGAATTCAATCAAGGTGATGGTTTAACATGGCCATTCTTTCTTTTGCATTGCTCAGCTCACAAAATCTGTCTTTATATTTTCTGCAATCTAGGCTGTTTTTGACATTTTTGTTTTTGTTTTTGTCCATGAAGTGTGAAACTGTGTATGAGTTCTTATTTGTTTCCCCATTCGCGTTGCAGTTCACGCATGAAAAGGGGCATATATTTGTCTCTGTGCATCTGGCAGATGAAGTGAGGGTCCCACTTGAAGCAAAGGATGAAGTTTTGCAAGAAAGCCTAAATGTAGTACGGAATACTTTGAGCGGGTTTCAGGTCGTTGATAGATGGAAAAGTTGGGAAAATTTAAAAAATCCTGTGGAACCTGGTAAAACCAAATTACTAGTCACTGTGGAAGATACAGGTGCAGGAATACCTCCTGAAGCACAAGGACGGATTTTTATGCCTTTTATGCAGGCTGACAGTTCTACTTCACGGAAGTATGGTGGTACTGGAATAGGGTTGAGCATTAGCAAGTGTTTTGTAAACCTTATGGGTGGAGAAATTGGGTTTGAGAGTGAAGTTGGAGTTGGTAGTACTTTCTCGTTCACCATGACCGTCACAAAGACAGAAGTAAATTCACCATGGCAGCAGTGTGATTTGCCTGTGTCTGAGTTTCGGGGACTTCGAGCACTAGTGATTGATGAGAAAAGAGTCCGAGCAGAGGTTACAAGGTATCATCTTCAAAGATTGGGAATATCTGCAGTGATAGCTGCCTCTATGGACTCTGCCTGCTCGTATCTTTCGTGTAATTACAAGACAAGGTATCCTTCTTTCTGATGATGATTGAGCTGGGGGTTTAGTTACCTTTTGCACTTGTTTTTCAGTCATATATAATGAGGAACTACTATTTATAATCTCCGGACTTTTCAACATGTTACCATCGGATGTCTCTCTGAATCTGGCCTATTAAGTGGCGTTTGCTACAAGTTTAATGTTCTATACACTGCTGAAATAAGCCACATAGGTAGCAGGTTCTCAAACATTAAAAACAATCTCAAACTTGTTTTCTGTTATGAACCTCACAAATGTTTCCGATGGGAGTGGGGAAATTGATGTAATCGGCTGTTGGGGTTAAGGGAGCAAGACTTTTGACTTGCGTTCGGGGGTTAGATGCACATTTAATCTTTTTGTAAATTACTCGAAAGTAAGAAATAGTCTAAAGGTTAATGCAGATATTCAATCATATAGTTTTTTCTCTTGCATGAATCTGATAACTCTCTTATTGTGTGTTACCAGCATTTCGGAATTGGAGAATTTTTCTATGGTCCTCATTGATCAAGATAACTGGGTCAAGGAGACCTGCCTTCCATTTCGGGATCTGATAAAAAAGAATCGACTCAGTGGCCCTGGAAGTAAATCATGCACTCCTCTGAAGATCTACTTACTATCAACCTGCATTAGCTTAACTGAGCGGAACAGGCTCAAGTCAGATGAATTACTGGATGACTTGATAATTAAACCGTTAAGGTTAAGTGCGTTAACAACTACCTTCCAGGCCGCAACTGGTAAGAAATATCATGCAAT
This sequence comes from Plantago tenuiflora, assembly GCA_036897805.1. NCBI lineage: Eukaryota > Viridiplantae > Streptophyta > Magnoliopsida > Lamiales > Plantaginaceae > Plantago > Plantago tenuiflora. The sequence goes on along the minus strand of JAYMST010000078.1, from coordinate 9,693 downwards.
TGGTAAGCCAGAGACTCTAAAAACTCTACTGAGAGGGAAAGAAATTTTGGTGGTGGACGATAATGCGGTTAACAGAAGGGTAGCAGAAGGTGCTCTGAAAAAGTATGGAGCAGTCATTACGTGTGTTGACGGAGGGAAACTTGCTGTGGAGCTGCTTGAGCCTCCCCACAAGTTTGATGCTTGCTTTATGGATCTTCAAATGCCAGGAATGGATGGGTAAATCTTGTTCTATTTGCCCATTCCCGTGTTGCTTTTGTTTATTTATATCTATAGAACTAGAATGCATTTTATATATTTAGAAGCATTTGCTATCTCATTTTCTCTTCCAGTTTTAGCTCTTCATAATAAGTGATAACTCAGGTCTCTCGGCCTTTTATGCTAAACTTGGTAAATCGTTAATTAAATGTTCCATGTGGTCTCTGATGACTCACTCAAACTAACATTCTTGTAACAAATTCAACTATATTACTTCTCTAATCCTTGGCCATATCTTGTAGGTTTGAAGCTACCCGTCAGATACGGAATCTTGAGAAAGAATATAATAAAAGAATGGCTGCTTCAGGAGATTTGTCTACTTGGCACACTCCAATATTAGCTATGACTGCTGATGTTATTCAAGCATCAAATGAAGCATGCGTGAAGTGTGGTATGGATGATTATGTTTCAAAGCCATTTAGAGACGGACAACTTTATTCAACTGTAGCACGGTTTTTTGAGGAAAAATGACTAAATCAGGAAACCTCTGCAACATCCACCGCTGTTATGTGGTCGGTGTTAATTGTTGATTGATCACCATAAAGACCGTCAATTAACAAATTTAGCGTCCGGTTCGTGAGTTCCTGCCTATGCGAAGGCTGGCCTGTATATTAGGCGAAAGTATATGCTGGTCTAGTACGGTAATCTCCTACCACTTTTCCTCGTTTTTCTATTTTTTTTTCATCCACTTCATAACAAGAAAATCAGTACTTTTGAACAATTTGTTCAATCTAGCCACTTGTTCCGTAGAACAATACCTCGTGGCTCGTACTGCTATCTTCCTACTTGGGGATAAACTGACATGGATTGTTTCTTGTGCTGTCCAGGATCGGAGGCTGAAAATGTCCGTCCAGTGGTAACAGACATGTCCGGAATACTTTCAATCAGTTGCTATAACAAATGACTCAAGTTCCCTGACGAAACAAAATTTTCCATATCAAGCCATCTACCACGCACTGTAGTCACACGGGGATACGGTATGTAAGTAAAGGCTGAGATTTAGGTAGATGTTAGTTTGGTGTCTGGTAGGAGGTATTCAATGGTTTGTGTATGGAGGATTCAAGACATGGTTCCCTAGTGCTGTCTGTCCATATAGCTGAGGCTGTTGTATGCATATGTTGTATTCTAGGGGAAATGTAAATGACAAAGCTAAGCTTATTAATGATGTATATTTCCTCTTTAGCTAGTAAATGTATTGGTAGTGTTGTGGTTTATTCTTCGACTCTTCGTTACTTTTGCTGTATCATCTCCTCCATATGTTTTAAAGTGTTGTACGGTGCATTACATAAATCACAAGTGTACGTTGAAGTAGAACGCTCCTGGGTTTAGAACTGTTCTATATGGAGGCTGAGGAATTTGTAAACAAACAGTACTCTCGGTTGAAAGGCCACTCTTAAATAAGATTGGATGTGAATCTCAGATATATTTAGGCTTAGATGCTAATCCAATTATAAGTTTATAACCATTCTTTGCTAAATGGTCAGCACACTGTGTTTTCTAATCTATGGATCTTCCTGAACACAACCTCCCAAAGCTTTTTGAAGTAAGCATAACACTGTTTAGTCGCCTCCTTCAAATACGGTGACGGAACCTCCTTCCTCGATATTCAATCTGACTTGCCGAACTATTATTCGATTGCACACATTCCGACAAACCTGGAGAAAAATATGAATTATTTGGGATAGAATTTCAGTTGAATTGTCTCAACTGAAATTCTATACAAAACAGTTCAATAGTGTTTTACTTTGTGTCAAACTCAGAAAAAGATTCGAGAATACTTATAAGTCGTTAAAAAGGTATTATACCTCATGTCAAATTCGAATAAAAGGGTTGGAGAGTGCTCTGACTGCTCGTAATCTAGTTTAGCAGGTAATCCCTGGTAAAAACCTCGACCACAGAATACACGCACAAACACACACATACGGACTCTTCGTCTAGCTGAGGAGGAAGAAGCTAGCAATGTTGTGTGCAGCTCACAAAACCAGCACAGTGATGGCGTTAACGCTATCGTTATCTCGGCACTGTCTTCTTCATTCTCCATCCAAATCCCTAACTCATTTCTCCCCTAAATTATACCCAATTCCGCCGTCTATTGCCGGAATCAATGGCTACTTCCACCGTAGAGCCGCCGCCAAGTTCTCTGCCGTAGCCACCGAGTCTGCACCTGCTCCGCCGATTGAGGATGATGCCGCAACTCGCAAAATTGTCCTTCCGACTAATCAATCGTCTGAGAAACTTCTTCGAATTCGTCACACGGTAAAGCTTTGATCTTTTTCTAGTTCGAGTTCGATTGATTCGAAATTGCTTTGCTGCTGTGAGGGGAAATTCTTCTATGGACCGGGTCTACGAGTAACTCGGGAAATGGGATTGAATGAAAATTATTCTCCGACCATAGGTCTACAACTTACTCATTTCGTAATACTAGTAGTAGGCATTGATTAAACTAAGCTGGAACATGTATGCATTTTGCCAGAGAAGAGAATTTGTTTGTGTTGAATTGAATTGTGCATATTGATTACAAGAAGGCAGTAAGCTGATTTCGGTGTGTCGGGTTGAGTTTTTCGACAGTTATGACTTTGAATTCGAGAAATTCAAGTCTTTGTAATCGTGAGAGTTCTTTACTATATATGAAAGTCATGGGGAACTGAATGCGTGGAACTTCTGTGTGCAGTGTGCTCATGTGATGGCCATGGCTGTTCAGAAGCTTTACCCGGATGCGAAAGTAACAATTGGTCCGTGGATTGAGAATGGGTTTTACTATGACTTTGAAATGGAGCCTCTGACTGATAAAGACCTTAAGAAGATTAAGAAAGAAATGGTGAGCTCTTGTCTTTGGTGATTGCTGGATAATGTTCTTTATCTTTTGCAACAATGTTATTTAGTGTAGTCGATCATGTTATGCTTTCTTTCCGGTGCTAAACTTGTTTGTTTAAATGATTTTAGGATCGTATTATTAGTAAAAATTTGCCATTAGTTAGAGAAGAAGTTAGCAGAGGTGAGGCTGTTGAAAGGATATCGGCTATCAATGAACCGTACAAGATGGAGATTCTTGATGGTATTAAAGAGGAGCCGATCACCATTTATCATATAGGTGAGACCTGCAATTTGCTTTTACTAGGCACGGTATTGAATGTATTAATTTATTAGAGCCGAGCAATTGGTGAAGATACTTAGAAGATGGACCAGAGTTGTAAGAAATTTGTGACAATGAATTCTCATTAATATTGTTTGGTTGCAAGTATGAGAGCTCTGAAGGAGCTGCAAGTCCAGTGGGAATAGGTTTATCACTCTTACAGGATTAGGCTAACTCACATTATATCAGTCAAACTACATTTTACTCAATATGACTTCTCCCAATGGTAGATTCTATTTTAGCCAATTGGAGCTTGTATGTTCCGGTAATTTTCCTTACATCGGTCGGAAGTAAGAGCTTGTGCATTGTCTTTACTCTGATATCATGATTTCCACAAATCATCCCTACTATTATATGAATGCTGTCTGTTTGTCTCTGTTATGTTTATATTTTTGGCACCGCATATACTTCAATTTAGTCTAGCTAGTTCATGATCTTTTGTCACATTCATAGGCAATGAGTGGTGGGATCTTTGTGCTGGACCCCATGTTGAAACTACTGGAAATATAAACAGGAGAGCTATAGAGCTTGAGTCTGTTGCTGGGGCTTACTGGAGAGGAGATATAAATAGGCCTATGTTGCAAAGGATTTATGGCACAGCTTGGGAGAACGAGGAACAGCTTAAAGCTTATCTTCACTTCAAGGAGGAGGCTAAAAGACGTGATCATCGGCGAATTGGTCAAGATCTTGATTTGTTTTCCATCCAGGTAATCTATTCACAGTTTTGGATTACTTTATCCACCCACTCATACTCCTTTCCATTTTGAGTGTACAATTGTGTTAATTAAGTAAAAGATTTCATTGTTATAAAGGGAAGTTCTATGTTTCATGACAATCTAAAGTCCTCGATATTGTTGTTGAGCAGATGCTCTCCTACTTCTCACTAATTCACCTTAACAGTTTTAGTTCATTAAATTTTCATGGAACTTTGAGAAAGAAAGTAATCTCATGTCTTTTCATTCCGGGGGCATAATGGAAATTTTATTCTATTCGAAATGCTTCACAGCCAAAACTCAGCTTTCTGTTAGCTCCATTTTTTCCAGCATTCTGTATCTTTTCCAGCCTGTTCATCTTAATTATGATAGAGAAAGCATATAGTGGTTTTGTTTATTTTTAATGTTCCTATAATAGATTTGATGGGTTCTGCACATCTAACTTTTTCATCAGAGATTTATAATAATGAAGATAAACACACATTTCTAAATATATGCAGGATGAGGCTGGTGGAGGGTTAGTTTTCTGGCATCCTAAAGGTGCCATTGTTAGGCATATAATAGAAGATGCCTGGAAAAAAATTCACATACAAAGTGGATATGATCTGCTGTATACTCCACATGTAGCGAAGGCAGATCTATGGAAAATAAGCGGCCACTTGGATTTTTACAAAGAAAACATGTTTGAGCAGATGGAAATTGAGAAAGAACTTTATCAGCTCAGACCAATGAACTGCCCCTACCATATATTGCTTTATAAGCGGAAGCTACACTCGTATAGGGATTTCCCAATCAGGGTAGCAGAGCTTGGAACAGTGTATAGATATGAGTTATCTGGAAGTTTACATGGTCTCTTTCGTGTGAGAGGTTTTACACAGGTTTATGTTTCCTTCGATAAGTAATCTCCATACATCTAATTTTTTTCCTTTTCTTATATTCTAAGACTCTTTATCTATATAGAAGGATACATAGATCGTCAGTTTTCGGGTACAGTTGCTACATACTTGCATGCTTATATTCAATTCTCTACAATGGTTTTACAGGATGATGCCCACATCTTTTGTTTAGATGACCAGATTAAAGATGAAATTAGGGGTGTCTTGGATCTTACAGAGGAAATATTGCTGCAATTTGGCTTTGATAAATATGAAGTGAACCTATCAACCCGACCAGAAAAGGCTGTCGGCGATGATGATATATGGGAGAAAGCAACATGTGCTCTAAAGGAAGCGCTGGATGACAAAGGTTGGAGTTATCAGGTTGATGAAGGTGGTGGTGCTTTCTATGGCCCCAAAATTGATCTCAAGATTGAGGATGCTTTGGGAAGGAAATGGCAGTGCTCTACCATACAGGTACTTGATTGTATTTTTAAATGTCCTCCAGTTCTGATGGCCTTTTCTATACGTGTCAACGTCCTTACTCCTTGTCGCTTACCCGAGGTTTTCTCCATGAGACGACAAAAATGACTCAAATTGCAAATTTCTCATAGCTGAAGGTAATTATTTTCTTTTGCAGGTTGATTTTAACTTGCCTCAGCGCTTTGACATTACATACGTTGATTCTGATCAAGAGAGAAAACGACCGATCATGATACACAGAGCAGTTCTTGGATCCTTAGAGAGGTTCTTTGGTGTATTGATAGAACATTACGCTGGAGATTTCCCACTGTGGCTTTCCCCAATCCAAGCTCGACTGTTACCTATCACTGATGCACAGGTAAAAATAAAACTTCTATGCTATGTTTTCAACAAGATGTTCTGCCAAATAAATCAGATGGATCTTCTAGTCAAATGATGCAATTGTTTTTTGCGGCTTTCATGAACTTTTAAGAAATATTCAGCTTTGACAAGATTTGAATAGCTCCTGCAAGATATAATAGCTGCAAATGGTTACTTGTTTAATATTATGCGTTGCTAGGGTTAAATTTATTCATTTTCCCCTTTTTAATACTTTTTGTCACTTTTCTTTTCTCGATACATGCATGTTAACTTATAGTTGCACCTGTCACAGATTGACTACTGCAATGAGGTGAACAAACGATTAAAGAGTAATGGTATTCGTGCTGAAGTATGCTATGGTGAGCGTATTAATAAGTTAGTCAGAAACTCCGAAAAGCTTAAAATTCCACTCAGGGCTGTTGTGGGACCAAAAGAAGTGGAAACACAAACTGTAACGGTGGATTCCAGGTTTGGTGGAGATCTAGGAAACATGTCAATTGATGATTTTATCAGCAAAATGAAGGACACCATTGAAAGCAAAACATTCATTTAAAAAGTCCTTAAGGATATTGACTTTCAGCATCCCGAATCAGAGTAGGATGACTAGGATCGAACGAAGAAATGAATACAGTATGGCACAAATATTCGTAGGTGACCCAGATGCTCACCTATGGTGTACAGTTGTGGACAAGCTCTGGAATATGCTTTTATCCAGGTTTCTATGTATTCTTCTTATCTTCGATCATCTGCTGCAGGCCCTCCACAACAAACTTCTACAAAACATTATACTTCGAGTTTCGTTCTCCATTTTGATGATGTTTAGATACCACATTATATTTTTTCCTTTTCATTAATGAAATACTGTAAAATTTCGCAGATATTACTCGTCGACTGGAAATAGAAATATTTTTTATCCATTTTTTTCTGATATGTACATAACAATTCTAGTTGCCAGATTTTACATAGCATTTCTGCTTCAGTTTGCCGCCCTGGAATACCACTAAAGTTGGAAGTTTGCAAAATTCCAAATGAGACAGTTCTTATTGTGCTTGTGCATACTGCATAACCTTGCCTGTCATTTTCAACCTATACTTAAGTTTATTTATGCTAAAAACCCTTGTATTGTCTTCCTTTTCATCTCAGTGATTGGTCAATGGTGTAAACATCTATGTCAAAGCTGCCTCGGCTGTTCGATCTTCAACTCCAAGCCATGGACTGCAGGCAAAAATTCAACGATTCAAGGCAACAGAACAAAGTAGACGATGATACTGCAAACTGCTTTGATCTCTTGCCACGAGAAGTTGTTATTGAGATACTCTCCAGGCTCCCCATCACGTCTCTGGTCCGGTTAACCCTCACCTGCCGATCATTAAACTTGCTGTCCCATGATCCAGATCTTCTTAACATGCACCACTCCCGATCATCGAACAGAACCCCATCATTGATCTTACACTCTGATTACCCCCTCAAAAGTCAGCTTCACTTTCTCCAACTGTGCGACGGAAAGATCAGAAAACTCAGTCCTGTTGCCAGATCGATGCCAGAGTACAAAATTGTAGGTTCGTGCAATGGCATACTGTGTTTTGTAGATGCGTAATTGCCAGAAACTATGTACCTGTACAATCCTTTTACTCGAGACTATAAGGAGCTTCCCAAGAACTTCTCGTTCCGAGATCAGATCATCGTGTACGGATTTGGAATGGATCCATTGACCAACGACTACAAGGTGATCAAGATTGGTTGGGGAAGCTCCAGGCGTTTCCGCCAATTCAATCCAGACAATACCAGAGCACCAGAAGCTCAGATATACAGCCTTCGTACCGATACATGGAGAAACAAAGGCTCCTTTCCTTATAAGCTGGAGGAGAATCAGTCGTCGCCAGGACTATTTCTAAATGGGAAGCTTCACTGGACGAGTCAGTTCCGTAGGTTCACTGAACGGTGCCTTGACCGTGTTATAGTATCGTACAACCTATCTGATGATTCACTTAACGTGATCAAGAAACCGACATCTGCCACTAGATGGGTGAACTGTCATCTCTCTGCTTTGGATGGATGCCTTTGTGCAACTGTTACTGGGCCTAGAGGCTACGGAGCTGCACATATTTGGGTTATGAAAGAGTACGGAGTGGAAGAATCTTGGGTGAAGGTATATGCTATCAGATCATACTATCCCGGGTCGATGATAAGTGACAAGTTGGAGAGATCGCATCACATTTGGCGTAATATGTTTAGCTGTTCGAAATCCATTCGCTTGCTTTGTGTAATGGAGAGCGGGGAGGTGTTGCTGGAGTACAAGGGAGCAGGTTTGGTTTCGTATGATCCGCGCAATGAAACGTTTGAAGATCTGAGATTTGCTGGGATGCCCGGAATACATCAGGTCACTGTTCTTGTTGGTAGCCTTAAACCTCCTGCTGCGTAATTTCACATTCTGAACATACACATATGTCTGGACCATGCTGTTATTGCTAAATTTCAAAAGTTCTTTTATGAAGGTGTTATATAATATTGTTGTTTAGAAAAGTCATGTTGCTTATGAGTTATGATCAGCTGGAGGACATGTCAGATATGAGCTATGCAGGAAACTCACCATTGTTTGTTTAGTCCCTCGATACCGATACCGGAGAACTTCATTTAATACATTATAATTTACGTATGATGATTTACGTGAAAATTTAAAATATAAATGATTTAGCATGAAAATTGGTAAAAAATTACTTATTATATGGAGTATACTTGTGTAAGAATAACTGCGAGATAGACTTGTCATGTGTCAATCTATCCTACTATATGTCCGGAGCAAGTTATGAATGGAGTAAAGATAAACGAAGGATAATTACTAGGTAAATAAATACTATTATACATATTATTTTAATTGCAAAAAGAACTTGAGGACCTACAAAGTTAACGTGAAAGACTTAGGTGAAATTACGTATCACATGTAATTAATCAAATTTCAAGATGTTCATCTGGAAGAAAATTAGTGAAATTGAACTCAAGAATATTTGAATTTTGAATCTTCTATTTACAATCGCATCAAATATTATATTAACACATGAAAAAAAAAAGAAAAGGCACATGAAGAAGGCAGGGGTAAACTGGTCCTTACACATCAATTTTTTGATGGGTCAACAGTCTAAGCACTCAAGCTGGAGTCCTAAAATGCATCCTAAAGCTAAATATGAGGTAAAACTATGAAATTTGAGTAAAAGATGCAAAATGTCATGTATCCTATATGTATAATGGCCCACCAAATGTCCCTACTCGCTAGTACAAATTTCTCCTTTTTTCTTGATGAATTTAGCCGGGCCTGCTCTCTTCTCTTCCCTCGTTAAATTTAGAAGGAACCAATACAAAATCTCTTCCTATAATTATGTATGTACGTTCAAAAACCTCGGCATACATACCACCTGACCCAGGCTAGATGAGAGAATCACCGCCGTCAAATTCTCTACTAAGTATGCACCTGCTCCGATGCTGTTCCTACCACTACCCAAATTGGCCTTCCAACTAATCAATCATCCCACAAACTTCTTCGAATTCGTCACACCCTAAACCTACTTTCTTCCACTTTATTGAACTTATATACAACAATGAGACATCACTCCGAGAAACAAAATCAAATATAGCATATAATGCAATTATAATTATATATACACACAAGATGTTTCAAGTTAAATCCTATAATTTTATTAAATTATCTATTATCGTGTAAGAGTAACTCACGATTAAAGTCGAAACAGTTGACCGATCAAGTCAAAATGAAAAGTTTTATAAAAATAGAATTTAATATTTTTTAATATTAGCATAGATTATTATTATTATTGTAATTTGTTGGTTATGTGAATCAGCTCCCATGACAAAAAGCCCAACC
>JAYMST010000077.1:0-13365 GCA_036897805.1 Plantago tenuiflora | reverse complement strand
TAAAATAGTCATCTGGACCTCAGTACATTGATTTTAAGACCATTATGATCTCCAGGACGTCCCAAAACGGAATATTTACATTTTTTAGCGGGATGGAGGGAGTATCTGTAAGAATTTCTCATAAATATAAATCAACCATTCTCATCTGTAGCTAAATGTTCTGGTCGTTACTTATTTCAACGGAGTACAACATGCATGTCTCTTTTCTTTGATTGCATGATGTTTCTGTAGCTGAACTCTGAATGTATTGAGTAATTATTTGTCATTTTTCAGTGTTATGAACAAAGATAAGTCGTTGGATATTGACCTTTTTGTGATCAAGTGACTATGTTGTGAAGATACAGCCAATCTATAATTTCCATCAAATTGCAGGTCTGTCAGCAGTATGAGTTTTTCAATGATACAAAACCAGGCAGGAATATAAAGTTTGAAGCACTCCTGACTACATATGAGGTCTTACTCAAGGATAAAGCTGTACTCTCAAAGATAAAGTGGAACTATCTCATGGTTGATGAAGCACATAGGTTGAAAAATAGCGAGGCGTCTTTGTATATCTCATTGTTGGTATGGTGCTCTTTTCTGTTGAATTTGAATCCACCCTTTCCTTCCTGCTGCCTACCTACTCAAACAGTCACTGGTGATTTGTTCCTACAGGAGTTCAGCACAAAGAATAAGTTGCTAATCACTGGCACCCCGCTACAAAACAGTGTTGAAGAGCTATGGTACTTAAGATCACATTTAATGAATTAAATGTTGTTCGGTTTATGCTGTGCTTATTTTTAGTAGGTGATAAAAACTTGGTTTTAAATTCTCAAAAAGTTCGAAAATTGAGTGGATGTTTGTTTTGTTGACAATCTTTTGGTTGGTTTCAGTGTTATTGACTTCTTTGTTCTGCCAGCATATGTATTAATTATCCTCGGTATCAGATGTTGCTAATTTTTTTAACCACTCCACAATTCCAGGGCATTGCTTCATTTTCTTGATCCTGACAAGTTTAGGAGTAAGGATGATTTTGTACAGAGGTACAAGAATCTTAGTTCATTCAATGAAATGGAGGTATTACTGAATTTCTGCATAGACATTTTCATTTGGATTTCTCTGTCACTTTGATTTGGCGATACCACACTACTACAATCAAAACCTGTTTTCCACTTCTCTCTAGCTTGCCAATTTGCACACGGAGTTGAGACCACACATATTGAGAAGAGTTATAAAAGATGTAGAGAAGTCTCTGCCACCAAAGATTGAGCGCATCCTTAGGGTTGAAATGTCACCTTTGCAGAAACAGTAAGTGTTATGTAATTTATTCATAGGCATGAGTGATTATTTTTGTTAATTATTTTTCTAATAAAATTTGTCAGGTATTATAAGTGGATTTTGGAACGCAACTTTCAAGATTTGAATAAAGGGGTCCGTGGCAATCAGGTCAGTGTTATGGGATTGTTTGAATTCTGTTGGTAGATTGCATCGAACAATTCTTCTTTCTTTGCAACTCATTCAGTCATTTGGTGCTTTGCCAGTAGTTAGACTCTTACATGACTTTATTTGATGGGCATTCAGCTAATATACCCGTGATTCATTACCCAATTTGGTTTATAGTCTCATAACAAGTTGTTGGCATGTCCCATACGGTCTTGCCTATTTTGAATATTCAACCTGCAGAAATTAGGTAATAGAATTTCTCTCACTGAGTTCGCTAACTTATGCAGGTCTCACTTCTGAATATTGTGGTGGAATTGAAGAAATGCTGCAATCATCCATTTCTATTTGAAAGTGCAGACCATGGTTATGGTGGGGATATTAATATCTTGGGTAGCACCAAGCTGGAGCGAGTAATCCTTAGTAGCGGGAAGCTGGTCTTACTTGATAAGCTGCTTAATAGATTGCACGAGACGAAACACCGAGTGCTGATATTTTCTCAGGTTTGTGATTTTCTGTCAATCTTGCTTGGTACTTTTCTGTTCTGAGGAAGGATTTACATTCTCCACTAGTACATCTGTGTGCTAGTATTAAATGTTTAGCAACTAGATGAGACTTAGTGTTGAAATTCTGAAGCTTGTCTGAGCCTAAGGTATTTGGATTAATCTATTGTTGCAAGCCTGCAGCATAAAAGCTGTTACAAGACCTGTTAGAAATTAAGGCCTCTATTATGATTGCTGTGAAGGCCATACATGTGTATTTTGTAAGGCCTGACTGATATCATTGACATAAAAATTAATGGCGCTTGCCTTTTCATGAACCCCACAAGATCTGGTCAGTGGGTCTTCTGCAGAATTTTCTTGTGCCATCTTGCAAAACCCTACACCGACACTTCCAGCAACACATTTCATTTGCTTTCTCAGTAACATAATAAGTAGCTCTATCGAAGCTGAAGCAAGGGAATGTGAGATTTGGTTGGTCGTAGGTGACTAGGTGTCAACTGGGCCTATATGGACTTGAGCCCAGTTTATTATCTTATGAAAGTTCTTCCAGTGAACTTCTGGAAATAACTTGAAGAGTCCCAGTATGCAATAGAGTTTCTGTTTGTGTTACCACTCCTCACATTGTAATTGGAAAAGAAATCAGGAATTTCCATTGAAGTACCTGGTGGTGGATTTGTTGCTTGTCTTGTTGGACCTTTCTCAATCTTTTGTCAGTATCTTCGCTTTTCTCCTCCAACCTTTAGTTTTGCTAAAAAATTCGTGATTCGAATATTAGACAAATACAGCTTTCGTCTTACAGTTTTACATCATTATGCAGCAAACCATTTTTATTGCGTACCTCCCCCCCCCCTGCTTTGCCAGCATCCTAACTTCTGCATTGTTATTTACTTATTTTGTCAATAAAAAAATCAATTTAACTTGTATAAAGAGAATTTAGACTGCTCCATAATGAATAATCTTCTTGATTAGATGCTCAAGATGTTGGATTTGTTAGGAGACTTGTTAGGTCCTTTTTCCTTGCATTCTGTATCTTTACATTGTATTTGAGAAGAAAATAATGATTAATCTTGTTGGTTCAGATGGTCAAGATGTTGGATTTACTGGCAGAGTATCTGTCTCTTAAGGGGTTCCAGTTTCAGAGACTTGATGGTAGTACCAAAGCTGAGTCGCGTCATCAGGCTATGGAGCATTTCAATGCTCCTGGTAGTGATGATTTCTGTTTTCTTCTGTCCACTCGGGCCGGTGGCTTAGGCATTAATCTTGCTACTGCAGACACAGTTATCATATTTGATTCAGACTGGAATCCACAAAATGATTTGCAGGTTTGCACCTGATGATTCTATTGTGCTTGTCTTAATTTTTGTTTCTTATAATATATTATTTCCTTTTTTCTGCTCCTCAAGGCAATGAGTCGAGCTCATAGAATTGGGCAGCAGGACGTTGTTAACATCTACCGATTTGTTACAAGCAAGAGTGTGGAGGAAGACATCTTGGAGCGTGCTAAGAAAAAAATGGTAAGCTATACTTTGATGCTTATCATGCTGTGGTTTATTCAACAAAAACTTAAAAAGTTTTGTCCATGAAAGTTTCTCAAATGACATAATACCTGGGTCCACTTTAAAGCTGCTACTATAATCCAAATTGTTCAAATGATCTCATAGTTCTTGAGGTTTAATGCAAGTTCTAAACTTCACGGTTTTTTCTTTTGAAGGTTCTGGACCATTTAGTCATTCAGAAACTGAATGCTGAGGGAAAACTGGAGAAAAAGGAGGCTAAAAAGGGTAGTGCATTTGACAAAGTAAGTAGGTTTATTACTGCTGGCCGATTTCCTAATGTTAATACATGTTCAACTACCTGCATGCCCTGAAATTATTAAATTAGGGAAAGTAATCTGTAGGGTCCCTCGCCTTTGGTATTAGATTATGTGCCCTTTTGAAGCTCTCATTTTCGGCAGTCTGAGTATCTTTCATTTTCCTGCGTTGTTAAATGGTTAAAATTTAATGGCTAGAGACTCTATTCTTCTTTAAATAAGAAGTGATTTTATGTAAACCATCTTCATGGTTGTTGGGGATGGGGGAACCAGTGAAGAGAACCTCATCCCTAATAACCTAGATTTAACTCATAATTTGGATTCTTTTTTTTTCTGAAACGGCAAAGGTGACTCGAACCTCCAACCAAAGCGTTACCAACTGAGCTGCACTTCATTGTCGAAAAATAAGGCATTCATAATTTGGATTTTAACATTCTAATTTTGTAAGTTAGGTGATATGTTTATCACTTAAGAGGTGGAAGTGTGCAAAATAGTTAAGGGAATCTAAAATGAAATCATAAAAGTTAATCAGCAATGTAGATGAATCTAGTTATTTAATCGACAGTGTAATAAAAGCCATGCGCCTAATGCCTGAAACCGAGGCAAGTAGAGCGATAAATCAACTGAATTAGTTTGAGGCCTGGCTTTGAGCTATCAGCTATACCAGTGTTTCGCTTCGATATGTGATAGGGCGGTATATGTTTTTTTTGGCTGTTTCTGCATTTGATGTCTTCTACCTTTTGTAATGTAGAATGAGCTATCAGCTATTTTGAGGTTTGGGGCTGAGGAGCTATTTAAGGAAGACAAAAACGAAGAGGAAAGCAAGAAAAGACTTCTCAGTATGGATATTGATGAGATTCTTGAGAGGGCCGAGAAGGTTGAAAATAAGTTAAATGAAGGAGAGCAAGGAAATGAGTTGTTAAGTGGTTTCAAGGTTGGGAAGTTGGAACGACGTTAAGGTCTCCGAGTTACCGATTTTTTTCATCTTTACCTGGCTGGTTGTTTAAACCAGTCTTCTTGTTCTTTTATCTTCTACAGGTAGCGAACTTCTGCAATGCTGAAGATGATGGGTCTTTTTGGAGCCGTATGATAAAGCCGGAAGCTGTCATGCAAGCTGATGTATGTTAACTTACCCTGGTTGATGCAAAACATTTATAACACTTGAACCAGACTGATGATTTTCTACTGGTTCTAATTAATGCTTCAGGATGCTTTAGCTCCCCGAGCAGCAAGAAATATAAAGAGTTACGCAGAGATCTTACCACCTGAAACTGAAAGAAACAGTAAAAGGAAAAAGAAAGGAGTTGAGTCACAGGATAAATTGTCAAAGCGTCGAAAAGTGGATGTTGGTTTTTCTGCTCCTGTACTCGAGGGCGCTACTGCTCAAGCAAGAGGGTGGTCCTATGGAAACTTGCCCAAGAGAGATGCAGCACGTTTTTCTCGTGCGGTGAGATTACCTCATCCTGTGTAGTGTTACTTTCTTGTGGTATTTATCCTGCTTTTTCATTTTTCTATTTTTGATCTCTTTTATCTTACTGGTTCAAACTTCAATTAGGTTAAGAAGTTTGGGATTGATAGCCAGATAAGCTTGATAGCTGCTGAAGTTGGTGGGACTGTTGAAGCTGCTCCCACTGAAGCACAAATCGAGCTTTATGATATCCTGATTGATGGCTGCAAAGAAGCAGTTGAAGGGCAGGTTATGGACCCAAAGGTTTGTGGCTAAACTAGCCATATGCTTGGTAATTAGAATTCAATTTTTTTTTTGCAGATGTGGTATCTGCATTCTGAAATTTGTATTCCATTTATTAGGGACCACTTTTGGATTTTTTTGGTGTTCCCGTGAAGGCAGATGAAGTGTTGAACCGTGTTGAGGAAATCCAATGCCTCGCCAAGCGAATTAACCGGTATGAGGACCCTGTCGCCCAATTTAGAGCGCTTGCCTTCCTTAAACCTGCCACATGGTCAAAAGGTTGTGGCTGGAACCAGAGTAAGTTTATTTAGAATTTTTGTTTTATGTATTCCATCATTTTCTTAGCTGTGTTATGTTACCATAGTGGGGGAGGGCTGGTGTGATTTATTTTTATCATTTTCTTAGCTTTTGCTCCTTTATTTGGTGTTATTAGCTTATGTTTCTTGACTTTTTCCTCTTGGTCCCATCAGAGGATGATGCTAGGTTGCTGCTTGGGATATACTATCACGGATTTGGCAATTGGGAGATGATAAGATTAGATGATAACCTTGGTCTCACAAAAAAGATTGCACCAGTGGAACTGCAGCATCATGAAACTTTCTTACCCCGTGCTCCTCAACTGAAAGAACGAGCTTCACAGCTTCTCGAAATGGTACGCTGAAGTATATTTTTATAAAATAGTCATCTGGACCTCAGTACATTGATTTTAAGACCATTATGATCTCCATTGACTAACAATGTCGATCTGTTAGCCCGTTGATAGGCACCATATATAAAATTTATAGTCTTTCCCGATTCTTAATTTCAAATACATATTATCACGGGCTGAGTACAGTCTGCAGCATTGGATTAGTTTATTGTTGAACCTGCACTCATGACTCACCCCCTTCTTATGTTTACTAACAGCCATCAATAGTCCCACTAAATTCTTGTTTAACCCATGAAACCTTCTGGAGTTTAAATCCATTAATAGTTTCAGTTGTTACTCTGAGGGAGTCTACTGTACATATGGTTAATGCAATAATAATGTCTTCGTTATCTGTTCTCAGGAAGTTGCAGCTCTTGGGGGAAAGAATACTGATGTAAAAGTTGGCCGCAAGAATGCGAAGCGTCAGAAGGAAACCCAATTGCTGTTAAGGGGAAAAGGCAGACAAGGAAAAGCTGGGTTTCCAGGTGTTCAAATGAATAGAACGAGAGCTTCAAGATCACTTAAGACTGAACCTTTAGTTAAAGAGGAAGGTGAGATGTCTGACAATGAAGAAGTCTACGAGCAATTTAAGGAAGTAAAGTGGATGGAATGGTGTGAAGACATGATGGTTAGTGAAGAAAAGACACTGAAACGCCTTCAGAAATTGCAGTCAATCAGCGCAGACCTACCCAAGGAAAAGGTATACTCTCTTATATCCCACGTTTAAAACACTGTTATGTTTCTGTTTTCTAACCATGTCTTCTTCGTTTGATTGGATTCTAACCGGCTCTTGAATTCTGTAATCTCAGGTGCTCTCCAAAATAACAAATTATTTGCAACTTATAGGTAGGAGGGTGGACCAAGTTGTCTTTGAATCCGAGCAAGAGCCTCATAAACAAGCAAGTATGTAATCTGCTTTACATTAGTCATCCTTCACATATTAACTTGTTGGAGTACGTTTTATGTGAAAGTAGAATCATTTTTTTCTCAATTAAAACCCCCCTGGATGTACGCAATTTTCTGTATACTGCAGTGAAACTATTGTGTTAATCAGTATTTTCACATTGTATTGGAAGATATTGAACGGTCTTTTCTTTCCATTGAAATAAGCAAATGAGTGTATGCGCTTTTTTAATTGACAGGGATGATTACCCGATTGTGGAAGTATGTATCAAAGTTCTTTTCAAATATGACGGGTGACAGCCTACAAAAGTTATATCTCAAACTTAAGGAGGAGCAACAACAGGCAACTGGCGTTGGACCTTCCCACTTCAATGCGGATCTTGATGTTGGTAAATTTGAAGCTTGGAAACGAAAAAAGAGAGCTGAAGCTGATGCTTCTCATGTTCACTATCCACAGCTAAGACCTCCGAGTAATGGTACACGAGTGCCTGACTTGAATCCTGGGATTCTTGGACCGCCACCTTCTGATGGCAGACAATTTAATAATGGAATGCCTTATAGGACACAGCAAGCCGGGTTTTCCAGAAAACCGGGTTTCTCATCAGGTATCAGGTAGCTCCAAGTGACATAATTGATCAATGGGCTATTTGTACAGCATAGCCAGCAGGACCTTCGGGACTATGCATGAATGATCTTACTGGCTGAATCTTCCAGCCAATGACAAATCAAATTTTGATTAATTTGCTACAAATATTGATCCGGAGCTTTCTTATACTGCCGGATTGATCGGTTCCACTAGGTGAATGCAGAAGAATTCTGCGATGACCACCTGAATTCTAGAGGATGACTGGAACGCTAATGATATACTTTGACATCCTCCATCAATCTTGTTTGATTTCTTTATATATTAAAATCAGTCCTTTTTATTTTTCTTACATATATAGTGGAAGAGATGAGTGATCATTATGATACACCATGCCAGAAGAAAATTTTGTACTTGTTGACAGCTTTATAAGTGTAAATGGCAAAATTTTGCTTATTTTTACTTGGTATCTTGGTAAATACTACTGCTCTACTAGCTTTACTTATCTAGTATCACTTTCTCGAGTTTGTGTTTTGTATCAAGTTATGAGGGGTATATGTTGTCATGTGACGGTCCCTGTTGCGTATTGTGCATCTGTTAGTCTCTGAGATGCATCAAAACTGAAGGTACTGCATACAGTGGCTTGTCTGGCTGCATGTACACTAATCTCCTTAGTGAAGATTGTACACTAATTTTCGTGAGTATGTAGTACGTTTTATCTTATGATGAATACTTTCTTGTGCGAAGTGGATTCTGTAACATATATCTTCAAGGCATCCGCTTAAGTACCAATCTATAAGATTTGTATATTTAAAGGTACATCCTGTTTTAAGTTTTAATCTTGTCATTTTGGTTGGATGTGGATAGAGTTGCTGGCATTGTTCACTTCACAGTATTACTCCATCTTCATAATAGCTTTCCCTGGTGTTCATAATGCATAGAAAATCCCCTGTAGAATCTCATCATATTTTTAGATTTGATACCACATACTTTGTCGTACCCCTCCCCATTGAGTATACTTATGTGAAATACTGTTGATCAGGATACTTTAACATTGCGTTTTAGCATATCTACATTACCCTTAAGCAAACTGTGGTGTTTGGGTTAAATCTGTCATATTTTTTTATAAACTATACATGATGATTTGACATCTCACATAACCAAAACAAAATCGACTTCACGAGGTATAAATCTCTAGTTCGGTATATGTAAGCAAAACAAACTACAAGTTAGGCTGTTGAGTGTTGACTCAACAAGGTGACTGCGATGTTTTCAGAATAGGGCATCTTGGAAATGCTAATGAGCTACCAATCATCTCCAGTGAAGAAAGCTGTGTAGTTGAAGTTGTCAAGGCCTACTGATAATGTAATTTGCTTGACCATTAAGTTTAGGTGATGGTTTTTGATAGAATAAAAACATTGAAAGTAAGTCTTGATGAATTTCTTCACTCAAAACAAGCAATAACTTTTTGTGTCCTCTCTCTTTTTGGCTGATATAGAGAGTTGACCAAGATATTTGGATTAATTAACTACAACTTGTCACTTTCTTTGAACTTTCTTCATGTAATAAATTAAGGCATTAATCATGCATCAGAGAGGACAGCTCATGTGAGACAGAGAACTAGTCTTCTCTGACTTTCAGCTTGCTAATTGGATACTCTGAATCTTGTTATGTAAGAAAATACATCTCTAATTTCAATTGTTCAATACCACATTGTCAACTGCAGTACACAGAAATATCATTTTTTTTGCTTCTGAAACCATTTTTACATTGGAGGTTGAGATGGCATCATATGCAGCTCTTGTGTCTCTGATGAATGTCATAAACCGAGTTCGACATCCCACTTGTCCTGCTCCTTTCGACAGCTTACAGATGGAGTCTTTGCTGGACAAAGTTGGTACCTTGGTTGATTTTCTTGAGAACAATTCCCAAAGAACAAGCAAATTTCTGGAGAGAAAAATGGCTGCTGCTGCATTTGCAGCAGAAGACAAGATCGAATCTTATGTTGCTGAGAGAATTCTTGCAGGATCCTCAGGTAATGGAAATGAAGGATACGCCTGTTTTTGTCGAGATCTGGAGGAAGTAATCAAAGAAATGGATCATGTCACTCAAGGAGTCATGGAAGCTAAAGAGAAGAACGTTGAAATGGATCAGCTGCCAAGAAACTCGACGCGTAAGCATCCAGGTGGAATGATCAAGGTGGTGGGATTACACAAGGAGATGGAGGAGTTGAGAGAACGCATCTTTACAAATGAACTCAGACGACAGATCCTCCCGGTTGTTGGCATGGGAGGTATTGGTAAGACTACTCTCACTAGAAGTGTTTATAATGTTCCATATGTCAGACGTTCTTTTGAGGTTCAAGCTTGGGCAACGATATCTCAGGATTATACCCTTGGAGATATTATTCGCGCTCTTTTAGATGATATTGGTGTTGATGAAACGGAGTGCATAGCCGATGAAGACCTGGGAGATAAATTATACAAATGTCTATTTAACAGAAAGTACCTGATTGTATTGGATGACATTTGGGATGTTAAGGTGTGGTTCATGATAATGAGGTTCTTCCCTGATAATACGAATGGAAGCAGAATCCTGTTAACCACTAGACTTTCGGATGTTGCTGGTAGTGTTGGCTCGTGTCCTTCATATGAAGTTAAACTTCTGGATCATGCTAAAAGTTGGAGTTTGTTCTGTGAAGTAGTATTTGGACTAGAAGATTTCCCTTCTGAATGGGAAGAACTAGAGAGATGTGGGGAGAGAATCGTCAAGAGTTGCAAAGGACTTCCTCTGACGATAGTGGTGGTTGGCGGGCTCCTTAAGATGTCTCAAATGGCATTAAAAGTTTGGCAGCGTGTCGCAACAGATGCTACCTCGTTCATAACTGCTGAAAATGACGGTCATTGCTTGGAGATGTTATACTTGAGTTACAATCACTTGCCTGTTCATTTAAAACCATGTTTCCTGTACATGGGAACTTTCAATGAAGATCGTGAAATCAGCATCTCGAATCTTATCAAGTTATGGGTGGCGATGGATTCTTAAAACCGACTGGAGATGGAACCTTGGAGGAGGTTGCATTACAGAATTTGAAAGATCTTGTCGGTAGAAATCTTGTCATGGTCCGGGAGCAAGGTTCAAGAGGTAAAATAAAAAGTTGTGCGGTCCATGATTTGGTAAGGGAACTTTGTTTGAGAGAAGCTCAAGCCAATCGGTTTCTGTGTCTGGTAAAGAAAGATGTACTCAATGAACCAGGAATATTAGGAAGTTCACGCCGCTTAGCTTGTCATCAACATTTTTCGCAATTTGATCACTCCTTCCCATCAATGCCATTAGCTCGTTCTATGTTCTGTGACTTCTTGCAGCAGAACCTATCATCTGGTTGTAGATTGTTACGTGTGTTATATGCTAGTGACATGGATATATATGCCACACAACTTATTAATGTACGGTATCTCAGATGTGCAATTATGCCCAACATCTTGAATTCATCAATATCCTTATTGTGGAACTTGGAGACCTTACTTTTTGAGGATGAGGGATTAACTCTACCGGGTGAAATTTGGGACCTTCCGAACCTCAGGCATCTTGAGTTAGGTGGTGTGCTTTTGCCAAGTCCTGTAGGCCTCCAAAGGTGTATTATCCTTAACAATCTGCAGACGATAAAGGGCATCAAGAACTTCCACTGTACTGATGAGGTACTTGCTAGGATTCCGAATGTAAAGAAACTGGCAGTTTCTTATGACTCAGACTATCTCACAGTCGATTCACAACTATCACTCTGCTTCACCAACATGGCTCGTTTTAAAAATCTTGAAACACTATTCTGTTCATTCGATCACTACCTGCTCGATGATGTATGTGTTTTCAAAGAACTGACCAATTTCACATTGCCACCTAGCCTTAAGAAGTTGGTTTTGTGGTCGTGTAACATGCCATGGGGAAGTATGACGATCATTGGTTCGCTCCCAAATCTCGAAGTGCTAAAGATTATGAACGATGCATTTTGTGGTGAGGAATGGAACTCAACAGAAGGTGAATTTGAAAAACTAAAAGACTTGACAGTTTATAAGTGCAGTCTAAGTATTTGGAATGTAGATAGTTGTCATTTCCCACGACTTGAGGTTTTGAGTCTATGGTGTTTCAACTTGGAAGAAATCCCTGTTTGTATGGCGGAAGTAGATACTCTTGAATTAATCAGCTTGGGGGCAACTAAAATATCTGCCGTTGTCTCAGCAAAGGAGATACTGGAAAAGGCAGAATCCGAGGGAAACAATTGTCTTTCAGTTGAAGTTCAATACCTGTACCGTTATGCACATGAAGAGGCAGAGGTGAAGAGTATGGAAAATGACAAGTTTCAAGTTGAATGTCAGGTTAGTTTATGATGTCTTTTGCTTCAGTAGTTGCATGATCTAAAGCCTTTTTTGCAGGAACCATTCTATCTAGTCTGCAATTGATTTTCGATCTCATTATATCTGAACTGACTTGGTGCAGAAGGATTTCTTGAGCTAATCAAGAATGAAAACTCGTGAGAGAAATGAGCAAGCCAAGTTTGTAGATGCCATGACAGAACAAAAGGTAAAATGTTAGCCTGTTAGGTAAATATTAGTGTGAATTCACAAAAAAATAACAGTTGGGAGTGGGACCAATTCTGATTGATTTATTCGTTGCACTAACTATCAGACTTGTCGATGAGGCGTAGGCTTGAAGAACTGCATCCGAAAGAGTAGTGGTCATTAAGAAGGGCATAGAAGCAAATACAACTCATGTTTAGGCCTTGGGCTCAACAGGGAGGCTGGACAGGTTTTCAGAATAGGCCAATCTGGGAAATGCTAACAACTATGTACGATATCCTTAGCACGGTTCATCTTGAACATGCCAGTTAAAGCTGTTCACGCATGCTGATTTGATCATGTAATGTTCTTGACAGTTGAGTTGATATGATGGGTTTTGATGAACATTTGTAATGTGTAGTTGCGAATATAGGGTGGAAATGGTGGAAAAGGACGTCGATTGATTATCCTGTGAAGCTTGGCAGTGGAGTTGCTGAAATCTACTCCTGTAATTGGAATTCTTATAAACTTATGGTATTTAAATTTGAAGTGAAAGACTCACAGGATCGAAATGGATTAGAAAATGCTCCAAGTTTCGTCTAGAATTCCTACTACCGTCTGGTTTGGTGGGTTTGCGTGTGTTCTCAATGAGATGCGAAGAAAAACGTGTAATTATAACAAATCTGGATCTTCAAATCAATTTAAATTCTACTGACTTGGAAAATCGTATATTCTTCTCAGTTTGTTTTTATTTCATTTGTTTTTATTATTCGTTTGTCTTTGGAAGTTAAATAGAAGTCGAATGATAACAATTTTAAAAATACTATTCATTAAGTGCACGTTTGTTGTCAAAGCGATTGTAGTCGAGTGGTGAGCTGATACACCCGTGCCAAGAGGTCACGGGTTCGAATTGGGTGATTTTACTCTCTGTATATTGAAATGGTGATTTGAGTCTAGCTAATGTATTGATAATTAATTTGGACATATCTAATTATATAATTATAATTTGGGTCGGTTGTCTGTTGCGAACTTACAATTTCTGAAAAAATGTGAATCTTATGTCACTTTCGAGGAAACAAATTCTGGTTACGGTAGCCGTTCCTCTTGGTTTCTGAATTTGAGAAAGTTCCTAATGAATTTGAGTCCATCCAGAATTTCTCCAAGTGTCTCAATTTTACAGAGTTACCCCATTAGAATATGTTTCGTCTTACCCAGC
>JAYMST010000076.1:0-13370 GCA_036897805.1 Plantago tenuiflora | reverse complement strand
CCATTCATTCTGACTCTGAGAACACAGCCAACAGGTTCTGTATTAAAAGATCATGACTTACAGAATATCGTCGACCACTATCAACTTCAGGGGCTGAAACAGCTTGGGAGATGAAAGTATACCAGTAGCATCATCTTCTAGGAAGGTCTGCATGACAAGTTTCAAGTCAGTTAAACAACTCTGGTGTATTTCACAGATCACAAAAAACTTACACATACCTCTGTAAGCGTAGGGCAGGTGTCCCACAGAGTTTCATGCCATCTGAACCACATTTCCATGATAAAACTCGAGATTTTTTCTTGTGCTGCAGGAGAAATGGACTAATCAGTTGCCAAAATATTAGCAATGCCATAATAACCACCTAGAAGCAAGATATTGACCTCCGTTGACGGATGACCAAGCATCTATCGACCACAAGAGTTTTTGGTGAGGTTGAAAGTCGGTTGGCGGCCTTGATGAACAATTCATGGAGAAGTTTATAGATGATTGCAAAAGGCAAGACTGGCTATGTAAAACCTGTCAGGTATAACCAAATAAATATATCAAAATAACACCCAGATTAGGACTAGGCAGATTTCCACAAACTGAAGTATCAAACCATGAATAGAATAAACAAAAAAAAAAGGCAGAAAGGGGGAAGGTAATACGTGATGTTCTGTCTCAATCATAAATATCCTTGTCAGTTTCTGCAGTAACTCCAAGTCCAGGAAAACACTAGTCTCATCATTTATGGGTTGTGTCTTTAACCAAAACTCGTAACCAGGCTCAACGGACAATATACTGGGAGTGAAGATGCAACACAAGGAATTGAGTTCTGACCGAGATGCATGTTTCCCATCCTCCAATTTACACTTTTCAAAATCCAACCTTCCAACAAGACTCTGGGTATATTAACCACAAGAATGTCAGAAACAATTGACTTTACCTCTGACTAAAGTAAGAATCGTCAAAGAGGCTTACCTGATACATATCTTCCAACTGCTGAATGCTATTGTGATCACTATTTTTAGTTTCTCCAATAATATATGACGACATGCAGGCTCCTACAAAGAATAACGACCAGTTAAAAAATTATATGAATGGATAATCATGACAGTCGTCCACTTAAATAATTCAAGTGTTATTTTTGTATGTAACGCAATAAAAGGACTTGAAAGCGGATGGTAAGAAACAGCCATTTAAGGTAAACACATACCAGCTAGGCACCACAGAATGAAACTCTACCACTAATATCCAATAGCAAACGATGACCCCTTAAGCCCCCTATCCAGATTTTTTAAAGTTCAAGCAGGAGCAGAACCCAAGTACACCTAACATGCAATTACCTCAACATCCACATCTTGAAAATATTATGTGAAGCTTTAACCAGCTTTAAATAAAATAAGGTAATAATTAAATAGAAAAGCATGTATGTCAGTAGTTCAATAGTTTATGTTGCACTTGACATGAAGGAAGCAAAGCTGCATCACATGAGAGCCACAAAATTTATTGTCATCAAAAGAAGCTATTTCAGCAACAGATAATCAAACCAACCAAATTAAGTGGGCATGTCATAATTACATGAGCCATAAGAAGACCTTTTGACATAATTAAACAAATATTTGGCCCATCATTGATGCTCTAGATTGTTCCTATTAACGAAGGAAGAACTGATGATAAAACTATGATTCTTAGATAGCAGCAGACCCTACCTTGCATAGCGAGGTAACGAAGTTCCACATGAGATGATAAAGCTGCATCCACAGATTTGTTCTCATCTACAAAAACAATTACATCCATAATTTAAATTCAAATAGAAAGGAACTCATCCATAAAATATATGCTACAAGAACCCATGGTCCAAAAATCCTGACTGCGGCACCAGGTAATCAATAAAGAGAGAGAGGGAACCAAATTAAACACTTGAACATTGAAGCCGCATCTATCTAATACTGATGATCATTTCCATTATGCAGCATGCTCCAGAAACTTACCTATTTTCCACAACTTGTTTGTTCTTGGCCACACCATATAACAAAGGTTTAAAATTTGCCTCTGTTTCTCGTATAAATCAGATGATGAAGGTTGAAATGGATGTCCCCCATGTTTCCACAACAAAGATTTGCTTGAATTCAAACAGACAGATGACATATTATCCAATTTGCTCACCACAAGCTACAAACAAAAATTATGAAGTGGTTAAATTGATTGGTTGCAGGACCATTATTGCTAATTTGAAAAACAATTAAAACGAAAAGAAAAAAAAAGTGAGGTGAAAATGAAAAAGTAGCCTGACATAAGACTCACCTTAAACATTTTGACTTCTTCGGGACAAATTGCCTCTAACTTCATGACGTCTTTTGTCAGAAGCTGCCAAAATACCTTAGGTTCAGCTCCAGGGATTAATGACCTCGGTAGTCTAAGATAATCATTGCGCTTGTTTAGATTAGAAGCAATACTTCTCCAGAAGAGCATATGATGTTCAAGTAGTCCATTATATTTCCTGAAAAGATCTTCAGCAGAATGCAACTCGACTAGCAAATTGACAACTTTTTCCTCTAACCTCTTCAAAGAGGTCAAAATAGGTTTCAAAGATTGTATTTCAACATTATCACTGTACATAGTCTCATTGCTCCATTGCTGAAAGCTCTGTCTCAGGAGCCCAACAAATTGAGTTGAGTTCAGCAGAAGGGAGCGACATGAACTTAGCACACCAACCGATGGACTTGCGTCAATCAACTCTGGAGAATTATCATTTGAAGTCAGACACAATCTCAGCAACTCTGCAAACCAATTGAGGAATGAAACAGATGGTTGTAATCGAGTGCCAAACCACTCGAACCATCGAATGTATAGCCAATAATCACTGCCACTGGCTTCTTGTATTACCCACTCAGCAGCAAATGTTAGCTTCTTCTGGGCCAAGTCCATTTCATTCTCATCTTTATCTGCAAGAGTATCAAATGAAGCCGTAGGGAGCATTAACTTCTGTAACGATATGGCATCCATTAGATGAATTGTCTTCAAATAACCAGCCCTAGACGTTTGTCCTTTTGGGGCTCTTTTCTCCTGGGATGCAATCAAAGATCCTAAAGATTCCAAGTACATGCAATTTTTCCTGATGCAGGATTCTTTTGAATACAAAACACACTCTCTCAAGTTTAAGGGGCTAGGCCACCCTCCTGGTAAAGACAACAAGCGGTCTTCTGGTGAAGCAAACTTATACATTTCTGACGTCAAATATGATAGAGCAGCTTGAGAAACAATTTTGTGTCCTTTCTCCTCACCAAAAGATGAAAGATATGTATGCTCAAAACTAATCTGGATGCTCCAAGCAGGTCGATTTCCATTAGTAATTAGCTGCTGAAATAACTGCACCCAGCGTGAAAGTTCAAGATAGGTGATTCTCACATCAACACGGGAACCTTCCTGCCTCGCAAAGATGTGAGCTCTGGCCATCATATCAACCAACTTACTCACAGGAATTCCAGATAGGGTAATGAACCTCTTCAGCTCGCAGAACTCAATGTCATTGCTATCCTTGCCCTCTTCAAGCAACCAGTTAGGCTGCATCATATAGATTTCAACCCCTCGGTTTCGCATTGCTCGTGACACCTCACCAAAGGTAGGATTGACTGTGAGGAACATCCGAAATTTAGAATGGGGATGAAGAACCATTGGTTTACCATCCACAGTTCCACACTCATTAATGGTAATTGATCCAGACTGCTCAACCAACGAATTTATCCTATCAAGAACCTACAATAACACATGAAGAAATGCTTTAGAAAACAATGCGGATTGACCCAAACATCCAAAACCAAGATTAACTGTAATTTGTACAAAAGCAGAGAAAATTAACAGTATACAAACCGTTGGATTGCAGAGATTTGCATTTTCTAGAACAATCCATTCGCCATTTTCTATCGCTTTGGCCAAAACTCCAATTACCCATTCAAACTTCACAGAGTGTTGCTTAAACCGAAGATCTTCCAGCTTCCTCAGTGTGCACAAAATGCTATCCAAATCCTTGTCAGACCAAGAGATAGACAATGCATGTTCATGATTGGCCATCCTTAGGCACTCAACTATATGGACTAGCTTAGGGATAGAATTTCTAAAACCAGGACTTCCATCGCATGTTGCAGCAGAAGTTGCAGGCAGACCATTACTGGTGTTTGACTTAAAATCAAGCCATAGAGCAATGAGATCATTTTTTTGGCCAAATGCCGTGGGCAACGACACAAACTGCAAGTCACAGTACTCGTTCATGTATCTTTCAACTTGATTAACAGCCCTGTGATAGTGACGTGACGCATTGTATTGCTCAAACGATCCAAGCAGTTCAGATATATCAGTTGTGGAAGAAAGATTCAATTCATTCAACACGTTTCCAGTCATCTCTGCAAGTAACCTTATAAGTGAACTCTTACCAGAAGACGGAGGACCAACTAATATACATAACCACTGATTCTTTACACATTGTGCAACAGCTTCCAGGCAAAGGTGCATTCCAGGTAGAATTTTAAGGTTATTACTGGCTTTTCCACATGACTGATACCTGTACCTCTCTATAGAGACATCATTAACAACAAGGGAATGTGGATACAATTGTAAACCAGGATATGGATTTACGAATGGTTTCTCTCCAAAAACTTGTTCATACAACTTCATCACTTGAACCCGATCAGCTCCCGTGCGCATTCTTTGTATGTAAACGGTGTTCAAGAAACGGCCTGATTTTGACTTCCCGGGAGCACCTGCCGAGATTTAATAGACATCCAGCTTAAATCAAGTTATAATCAAACGCGGTAATAACATATGAGCAGAAAGTACCTTGGATAATTTCACATGATCGGTACACATCTCGTAGGTTAAACTCCCATGGAGAACCATTTTGACCAAATATGTGATGTACCATTATTTCTTGATGCAGTCTTTTGTTAAATAGGATCAATTTTTCTAACAGAGATCTTTCAATTGATGGGAACTTTGAGATACAGATGCATAGATAATCTTCATCAACTAGCTCATCAACATATACCTGATCCCGAAAAAGTAATTTAAATAAGAACAAACAAATAAAAATAATGTAGCGGAAAATTTATCTACATGAATACAAACTAAGGTATTATATATTCAGGGACTAAATAAAAATGTTCACATATTTTGCAAAGTCAAGCAGGAGAACATACCTTGGTGAACCTGTTAAGAAAAGACTTGGGAAGCCCCTTCCTGCCTCCGCCTTGATGAGAAGGATTTTGACAGGCAAAAACTCTAAAAGATGTTGGGCACTTGAAAGAACGGCCTAGTTCTGGAATGAAAACTTCAGCTCGATGGTCTAAAAGGGCATTCAATCCCTAATACCAATAAAATATAGCTATATTAGAATTAGTAAATACAGAAACATTCATGTGAGAAATTGACACTTGCAGATAAGTCAGTTGGTGAACCACATATTCACGCTCATTTACAACAAGAAATTGATTTTATCGTTGTTCATTGAAGCAATGCAAGTGAAAGCATCTTGGAATTAGAGAGTATAAATTTGCCAAGTAGCGACACATTTCCTGGTGAAAAGAACAGGGGGAAATCCCACTGGGAGACTATTAATTTTAGTACCTCTAACACAGATTGTGGCGCGAGATTCAGCTCATCAAGAAGAACCCACGAACCGTTCTTCAGGGCCTGAAAAGGGGCCAAACTAAAGTTAGCCACGTTTATTACCTGAAGGGATTAAAGGTAAGATCCAAGTTAAATTCCGAACCTGTAGTAGGATTCCATCAGACCACGCAAACTGTATTCCTTCATCGCTTTCAACTGGCAAATCAGAACCTAACAAATCCATGATGTCCGTCTGCACAGAGAAACCCATCAAAACAATTAATACCAAACCCATCAGGGATGTCTGGGGGATTGGCAAAAAGGACGGTACATGTATATCCAATGCATGCTTGCAACCAGCAAAGTTCACTAACCTGTTCAGATAAGTTAATTCGTACAACTGCATGTCCAGAATATTTCCCTAGGTTTTCAACTAAACTTGTCTTTCCTACTCCAGGACTTCCTTCCAACAAAACTAGCAAGAATGACATTGCAATTTGTAAGGCACGTGGCTTACAGATAAAAATATGATTTTGAAATTGATATAAATTACTTTATAAAAGGAAGTACCTGGCTTATTAAGCTGCATAGCACGTAGAACCCTCATGGCATTCCTACGAGTGGTAGGAGCACGGAATTCAAACCCCTGAGTATAAATTTGGTCGGCACCTAAATGCGGAAGTGGTGAGGATGAGTCAACAGACAAGTAGCGCGCACAGATCAAGTCATTCTTAACATTTACCAGGCAATTTGAGCAATATACGGGATAAGATAGAAACTGGCGAGTACTACATGATAATAGGCAATAAGGCATTTCTCATAAATAAGCTCGCACCTCAGCCTAAACAAACACCTCTAATGACATTTGTTTTCAACAATATTAGCAACAATAGGACAATATAACAAGAATACAAAGATCACGTTTGACATATAAGGTTCCAACCAGGACTGATGCCGACATTACAAAAGGTCAAAAACCAGTTACAATTTAATTCCTAGGATATAAACCAGCTGGATACCAAGAAAAGAGAAATCAACTTAATCCTGCATCTTACCCATATGTGGCCAATTTGTATTCCCAAAAGCAAGACATACTAGCAAAAATCTCAAATAAATAAGAAATATGACATTACATGTAACAAAACAACATCTATTTCTTTAAAAGGAACCTCAAGTGAACAAGCGCGAGAAATAGACACGTAAACAAGTACAGTAGACAAAGGAGTGCACAATCGAAAAACATTATTACTTGACATCTGGAAAGAGTCCAAGTAGTGTACCCTTCTCAATGTAGAATGGATGTATTCCGAAGAGATTATCGCACTCCATGTTATCAGCGTCACTAAGTACTGAAAAACTCCCAGGATCTTCCCAACCATATGACTCTAATCCATTTGCACTAGACAGATCATAAGTTTGGTTACCCTCCTGGCACATGAAAATTATATCATTTCAGTATAAGGAACATTGTTTCATGAAGCAGGATTAAATATGCTCAAGGGAAATGCAGGTGATACTTTCTTTAACACCAAGCCTTTATAATTCAGATTATCGATATCAATCATAAAATTAGTTATAAAAAAAATAGTAGATAACTTCTAAATGAAAAGGGCTAGTCCCCAAGTGATGTAGGCGGAAAAAGATATTATTAGATGGAGCTACACAAGAAATGCATACTGCAAGGGCCTATATCCCGGACAGGAATAACATTCAATTATCACAGGCCGTGTAATATGAACTTTAATTTCTTTGCAATGTTATCTTCCCTAACACCAGGAGTTCCTAAAGTATTTGAACTGCACCTTGAGTTTCTCAAGGAGGAAGGAGAGGCATTTCACCCTCAGCTCTGCAGCATTAGCTTTTGATATGCTCGTACCTGAGAGACACAGGGAGGTGAAAGCAATGAAAAATGGACGGACCGCACAGATAAGAAAACTAAAACTGTTACAAATTATATAACAAATTATTTACAGAAATAGCAAAATGAAAGGAATATATAGCAACTGGACCACATTATACTGGATGGTCGGGCTAAATTCTACTCGGTCGAGTTACACAAACAGAAGAAAAACTCCTGTCAATTACTATCTCGCTCTGCAATCTGACAACATAAGTATGTGAAAGTGCTAGGGCAATCTCTTCACCACCCAAGATTTACCCCAATTACCAATTGAAAGATAAAAAAAGTCTCCAATTGTTATAAGTTAATAACCTAATTAAGCAGAAAATAGCATATTGTCTATCATATTTCTTTCCAACTAAGTTGAACTTATTTTTCAAGTTAACGTGAAGCAATTTAAAGGCGTGTATGCACAATGCAAGAAAAGGAAAACTATGGTAAATAGATATTAGTGTGAGTTTGGAACAGTGACGCTAGGTGTTTTCTAGTAAAGAAAGTTAATGCTATATGTCCAATGCAATAAAATTCAAATGCAGACGTTATACAAATGCTCAGATTAAATCCATATCACATAATGAGTACCTAAACTAAGTCCATCCAATAAAACCAGGAATGCTCCATGTATAAATGCAGACACAGCAGATAAGCTTCTCTCCAGCACATTGACAAAAGATACCCAAGACAAGAGATCCCTCACAGTAAGTGACCTGCCTGTCTCCAAATTGTTGAACCACTGGAAAGCACATAACCAAGAATTAGTGACAACGAGTGACATTGAAAATTAATATGTATAACACACATGTACATATGCATCAAGTAGTCCTCAAGTAGTCCATCTATATGTTCTGATGTGCGTGTATGGTTCGTTCATTAGCACAAGCATTGTCGTGTTCAGGTAGGGTGTATAGACAATTGCAGCCACAAGACAAGCAAGATATTGGGTTGTGAACAAACCATGCATCTCATCTGGGTAGCTGGGGTTTATACCAAAAGGAGGGAACAAGCACTCAAAATAAATTTATAAATGGCCATAACTCTAATATATAGTCTCTCAGGTGCAAACACCTGAGACTACACATCATGAAGTAGCAAATTGTGATTAAGAAATTAAGTTTACCTTTCAAAATGTATAGTATCCTATTCTTATGTAAACAATGTTCACTAAGAGGTAGGACACCAACGAATTAAAGGCCATATAAATGTTTGCTTAACATAATGAACTAGTTTTAGGGGAAAGGGGAATTTCAATCAAGCAATAACCAAAGGAACCCCTACATGAATCACTTCACCCCAGTTCTCCCAAGAAAAAGAGAAAACGAGAATAAAGAAAACTATTAAGTTGGTATACCTCCCAAAACTCCAGCATAACTTTCACAATCTCAGTAAGTTCAGGATTTATAATTCTGCATCCCAAAAATGAAAAGGATAAAGATGATTCGCATTTATCATTTACATTGATAAGTAATTATGTGTATACGCTTACCTCCCGAGAGCAATACTTCTAAGATCATCTATGTTATTGGCAGATGGAACCCATATTTCAGTAAATCTATTACGCAGTGCAGGAGACAATTCCTTTTTACCATAGTCCCCACCAGGATTCATAGTGGCAAGAAGGAAAAACTTCTCATTCGCCTTCACAACCTCAAGATCCGAACCTCCTTTCTCGGCCAACGACTGCATGAAGACCAGGCGAAATACCAGAATGCTTAAAACAAGGACGAAACAGCCAGAAAAAGGAAAGGATGGGGCATGTCCAAGAATGGAACCAGATGGTTTAGCAAAACATTAATGCACCTCAACAAGAAAATTAAACTATTAGCCATAACAAGCACAAGACACATATGTTTGAATTACGAGTTGTAGGTAACTCACCAGTTTCCTTTCTGGTTCTAAGACGCTGTTCAATCTTTCAAGTACACTGTCATCAGCTAAAGATATCTCGTCAACAAGAAGGAAGTCACCATTCTTCATTGCTTCAATAAGAGGTCCATCTTGCCACATAAAAATGGCCTGCCACTTCTGCTGTAGCTGAGACATGTCCAGGTACAGTTTTTCCATGTCACTTATATCATTTGAAGTGATTTCAGGATTTGAGATGACCTGATCTTTGTAACTCTTGATAATTACAGAAATCACATGAAGAGTCTGTGAGGCTTGATTAATGTCCAGTATAATATTCTGTAGAAAATAAACCCGATCACCGTCAAGGAAGATATAAACAGTGACTAACCCATATTACAATGGATTACGAGGGAGGGGGTGAACAGACTTACTTTATCTCCAGGGAAGTGCTTAAAAGCCTTCGAGTTATTGACCACATTACAGAGATTTTGGAAGTCCTTAGATAGATTCAATCGATCACGAACAGGATAAAATCCCTGCACAATGATCGGCCAATAGAAATAATAATAAATGAAAGTGCCTTAAGTATAAACACCAATAAATGTCGAGATAGAAGGAAAATAATGTGAAAGCAGCAGTATGGACCAAAGAACCAGACCACAAAGTAAAAACGCACCCCAACAAAATCAGATGTTTCTGTGTACTGATGGCAGTTCAATACATGCAGTTTGGAACCCAACATTATACTGAGTAATTGACAAATGGTTGTTTTCCCTCCCCCGGTCTCGCCGACAAGGAGAACAGGCTCCCGCATCTTATAACACCGATAAACTAGAAAGAACATCCGCCACATGCTATCCGTCCAAATAATTCTGAGAAAGAGTAAACAGAAGTTAAGATCTAAAGCAATATGGTGATGACAGCCCATGTACTAGCAATTTGAGTACATACTTCCCAATCCTTTCGTCATCCACCAAGTGTGTTTTATTCATCCAAGCACAATTTTCTCCATTTTCTTCCTGCATAGATATTGACAAATGCAAACCTTAGAAATTCCTCTACAACTCAGCTTATGCTAGAATTATCTTTGATTACAATCCTCAACTACGGAGGTGAAAAACGACTCAAGCATGGGAAGATATATAAAATTTTATACAAATAAGAGAATTAGAAACATAATTAGCTTCTTTTAGGATTGAGAGGGATCAATAAACAAAGGCTGAAAAGCTAAAGCAATCTGTATGGGGGAGGCCATCAAAATAAATTGAATGAAAGCACAGGGTAATTTTATCAGTAAGAAAATTATACCGGTTTGTATATACCGTCCTCAAAAAGTTTGACCCTAAGCTTACTCTCCAGAACTTCTTTCACAGTTGCTTTCTCAGCATCATCACGCAGCCTCTCAGCTAATAGATAATAACCATCACGAGCTAGATCTTCATACTTTCCTTCGAATTCCCTGAAACGATCAGCCCACCGGAACAAATCACGTGGAGTAATAAAGCCATGTTTTCCAGCAAATATTTTACTGCTCTGCCTGTGCAGCTGCAACTCCTTCATAACATCAACCATCTTCTTAGCATAGCTTTCAGGAATTTGGCACTTATTTTTCAATATTGTGCTTAGCTCCACTTGCGGAATTTCCTCCACATGAATCTCCACGAACCGGTTTCGAAATGCTCTGGAAAGAATTTTGCGGCCTCCATAAACCACAGGTGGATTTTGTGTTGCAAACAGCATGAAATTTGAATGTGCACGAATGGTTTCACATAATTCAGGGACAAAAAGTTCTCTGTTATCATCAAGCAGACGATTTAATGCTTCAAGAACATCAGAAGGAGCTAAATTAAGTTCATCAAGAACAATCCAATGACCTTCCCGGACAGCTTTCACAAGTGCACCTTCCTGAAACACAAGCTTTCCAGTCACATCAGTGATATAAGAACCGAGATACTCCTGGAGATCAGTATGCTCATGGTTATTGATCCTAACAAATTCACGTTGACTATCTGCAGCAAGAAACCGAACAAGGCTAGTCTTTCCACTAGAAGTGGGTCCTTGCAGCAACACTGGATATCTTCCAACAGAAACTGCTCTTTTAAGGTTCTGGAGATGCTTCATGACGCTTTCCGTAATAACAAAATTCCCTGAGATATTATCAACTTTAGATTTCAAGCTAGGGTCCACGAGGAGCTTTGGAGGTGCTTTCCCTTCCAATAAATATTTGCAAATTAACTTGTTCATCAACTTTGCACTGGAGTCATCTAGTAGACTCTGGAAGAACATACAAAATCCATCATAGAAATTATTTTCAAAATTTGACGTCCTTTTTGTCAACTTCAAATATTCCAGTGCCCGGTATAGAGAACGCAAACTGTAATGAGGCTTCTGGTTAGCCCCATCCTGCAGCCTTTCTTCAGATTCCTTAGCCGCCTTGTAGAATTGCACAATCTTATTTACCAATCCACTAGAAGCAGCACCACTGACGAATTGTTTAATAAACAAAATCAGGTCTTCATCATCCAGCACATCATCAACAAAATACTCTGTAAATCTGCTCCTCAGCGAGAACTGCAAGTCTCTTTTACCAGCATCAGTCGCAGGATTCATACAAGCAAACAGACGAAAGTCGGGATGTCGACGAACATAATCTATGTCACCCCTTTCAGATAAGCACAATGAACCCTTCTCATCTTCGAGAACTCCAATAACTCGCTGCAGAATCTCTGGAGGCGCCAAATTTACTTCATCCAGCAATATCCATCCACCACTTCGCAGGGCTGTGACAAAAGTTCCTTCGACAAATGAAAATACCATTCCATTGGAAGCACTAATTTGTGCATGAGCCTTTCCAAGTTTCACTGAAAAGTTTTCCCAAGATCTTAGAAGCTGTTCAGTTAAAGGTCTTTTCCGTTTCTTGCTGGGACTCAGTTTTCCTAGATCGACCATCTTCCTCACACATTTCTGGAATCCACTCAATAACAATTTCCAGTTCTTATCACATACAGATTTCTTCAAATGAGAGAGAAACATTCCATTGTCCTGGAAAAACCAACCCAGAGTTAAAGTAGAAAGAGCTAGTAAAACAAGAATGGATAGAGAAATGATTGTTTGCAATAATACCTTTGAGGAAAATGTTTTGTTAAATAGATTTTCAAACTCCAGATAAAGCGAATTACAAACAACCCCTGCTGTATCTAAGGGTTTGAAGCCCCCTACTAAGTCTGCAACATCACTTTGCTGACTCAAGTTCTAGAAACATGATCAAATACAAATTGTCAATTCTTAGCAAGCAACAATCCTAATTTAACATGGACAATGGAATTTGATAATTTACTTACCAAGACTGTGAGTTTTTTACCAAGCCTTGTAGCAAGTGTCTGGACAAGAGTAGTCTTCCCGGTACCCGTTTCACCAACCAGTAGCACAGGCTCATTAAGTTTATATGAGTTAGCAATCCTCTCAAGGGCACAAACTGAACTCCGGAGCTGGACAAATGGCTTGGGTTTATGGCCAGGACTGAACTGTGACAATTACAATGTTTCAGAAAAAGAAAATTGAAGAAATTGTCAGATATATAGATAGAATAATTACAAAATGGTCAGTCTAAAAAACTTCAAACACGTTAGTCATACATACAAAAACTTCCTACAAAAGTACAAATTAGTTATTTTGTTCATATTAGTAACTATGAAAAGAAACAATACCATTCTTGATAGAATCATTTCCTTAATGCATGGCTAATCAAATAATTATAATGCTTGATTTACATTATACAAGTTTTCATGTCAATAGTGTTATTATGTGACGCTTATTTTGAAATGTGATGCTTGTTTATTAATGATTATGATGCTTGATTTTTTAAAAAAAAATCAGAAATATGGTGTTTGAATTTATAGTACAGATGCTTGTTTGTAGAAATGTGATGCTTGTTTTGCAATATGATACTGATTTTCAGTAGTTAAATTTAAGTATGATGCTTGATTTCATGAGATGTGAACCAAGAGAAAACGGAATAAATAAAAACTATTAAGTTGGTATA
>JAYMST010000075.1:0-13490 GCA_036897805.1 Plantago tenuiflora | reverse complement strand
TTTAAAAAGAGTGCGCTCGCGAATAGATAATTCTATAGGAATCCGGTAGTTTAAGATCAGAACCAATCTCTCTGAGTCTCTTAGTTATGAAGAAAAGGAGAGCTTGA
Organism: Plantago tenuiflora; assembly: GCA_036897805.1. NCBI lineage: Eukaryota > Viridiplantae > Streptophyta > Magnoliopsida > Lamiales > Plantaginaceae > Plantago > Plantago tenuiflora. The sequence goes on along the minus strand of JAYMST010000075.1, from coordinate 13,383 downwards.
TCTTGGGCTATTGTGAAATAATAGGCGCATGCCTACGCAAAAACCGTTGCATTTATAAATTGCTTTGGGCTTGAGAATAACTCGAGTAAACTTACAGCGTAAGATACTGGCCGATTTAATCTCTTTAAGAAAAGGCAGCCCTTTGTTAGAACTAAAGAGCGTGTTGTCGTGTAGTATAGTAATATAGGCTTGTTAATTTGGCGGCAGTATATTAATATTATTGATTTGTAAGAAAATGGAGGCTAATTGACGAGTCATGGCAGAATAGGAGCTATAAATATCCACTTTCTTTATAGGGTTATACACAAAGCAGTTAGGGGATGTTTTCATTTACTATAGTATTACTTAAGCTAGGCTTGCGGGAGGGAAAGTGCATTTATTAAGCATGTCTCTATTCTATAAAGGCACGCACAAATGTACATAAGCTTGGGTTATAACCTTCTTTTCTTGTAGTATTTTCTTCCTTTTTTTTATGGCCGTATATTTAAGTACGTTTTCCTAAAGGACTGTTACAGTTTTATATACTTTTCAATGCTTGGGATACTCTAAACTAGGGGTCGTCTAGCAAATAAAATATCTGGTTTTTCTTCAAAAAGCTTATTTTATGCAAAGACAGCCAGATAATATTCTTAGCCTCTTTTTGTAAGGGCCAAGCTAACACGAAGATACTAAGGCAATGATTTTTCTCTAAAGTGCTTAATTAATATTAATAGGAGTTTATATACATAAATAAATATAGCTAGCCCAGAAACTCCTAAAGACGTTTTAATGTATAGCCCTACGTTCCCTTATTCTTTGACCAAGGCTTCCTAAGCATGTAAGGTTATAACTAATGTTCTATATTTATTTGGTGTAAATAACTTGGTACTAAAACTCTTACTAAAAGGAATAATGCTTGGGCAAGACCCTTAAGGTGCGATTGCGATAAATTAAATATTAAAAACAGCTCTATATTGGAAGTGAACTAGTGGCACGCCTTTGCAATTGCTTATCTAATCTTCTAGGAGAGTACTTGAGGGCGCTGTCTTTTCCTAATCCGCGTATCATTTAATAGGCTAATATTTTAGTAATAGCTCTTCATAACCCGGTAATTTTATGCCTTACTAAACTTACTAAATATAACCCTAGACTATATTTTAAAGTAGGAATACCTATAATCACGTTTGTTAGGGGCGAGTTGCGCTTAAATGTTTATATGTAGTGAGATACTTAACTTTGTATAATGAAGATTTTATAAGCACAAATATCATGGGCTTTCTAGTGCTCTAACCTGCTATAAGCGGTACTATAATTACCCCTTTTAGAAAAATTATAGGGTGTATTAAAAACTTTCTTTGTTTTCATCTTAGCTACAAAAAGGCTTTACTGGTAAAATTAGCTTCGTGCTGCTTGCTTTGATAAAAAAAGAAACCCGCTTTATAGATTGCACTAGCACTTGTGAATATATATTGTATTGCCCAGCAAAAAAGAATACTTCTTGGAGCAGACTATAGCTATCTTGTTATAGTATAGAATAGGCGTTTGTTGTACTCTGCGCTTTTAATTTAACGTTAGATAGATCCTAGGCACCCTTTTTTAGTTAATGGGCATGTACTTGTGTAACCGATCCCCAGTTTACGCCTTAGGTATGCGCCATCTTCTATTATAAGTCATAGAGTAGCTGTTAGGTTCTTTTTAAAGTAGTACTAATTAATCCTCTATTAAAGCCTTGTTCTTTCTGTAATATGCACTAGGGATATAGTGACTGTCAGACAAGCTACTTTACTTTAAGGTATTAACTAGATAAAGGTCTAAAGCGCTAGACTAATCAGTTATTGCGCGTAGAAAATTATAAGGTTTTAAGTAAAGCAATAGGGCACGATATGAAACTAACATAATTACAAGATATTTAAGGGCAAGATAAAGCTATTCTCCACCACTTCAATATCCTATTATATCTCGGGGTACTTGCAGAAGCACAGAGAAGACTTCTCTTTAACTTTATGCCTTTGATTTAGGTCTTCTTAATTCCTTTATTACTTCTAGTAGTTAATTTAGCTAAGGGGGTGTAAGTGGGAATGCTATTAGATTTATAAGCAAACGTGAGCAATACTTCTAGTACGTATCTTTATAGATCTGTTTTTAATAACTATAATTATACAGGCGCGTCTCTAGGATACATTTCCCAAAAAGAGGCATAAACTTTGCTAGAGTTAAGGAGCATTATAAGTAAAGTTATAGCACGTAAAAGTACTTAAGCCTTCATTAAAGGGATAATATTCCACCTGTGCAGAGGGTAGCTTACTAGAGGCTTCCTTGAGCAAACACTTAAAATAAGAATGCTACATATTTAAAGCTAGTTACTATATAGCCTATTTTTAAGGGGTCGTTACTATTAGTTAGCTTCTTAAAAAAGCCTCACTTACTCATAACTAAATCTAAATAAATAAGGTTGCATAGCTGTCACTTGATAAAATATTGGTTTGCTTAGTTCTTTCTAAGAAAATAATGGAATAGGAGCGAGTACACAGTAAGCCCTCTGCCATGTTTAGGCCTTAAGAAAGATATTTTATGTAGGAAGAATACTACGGGCCTTTTGCTCTTTAAATGTAAGTAGATACAGCTATAACTAGTAACTGTGCAAGGACATTCTTATATTCGTCTTTAGCTTTCATTTTCTGAGCAGGGTTGCATTTTCTTTAGGTACTTTTGAAAAAGGGGTTTTAGTACATAATACGTTGTTATGTTAATAGAATAAAAGAACTAAATGCTGGGTTATTGGCATTGCTAGTAATAACGAAAAAGGATTTCTATTTATAATAAATGTCTTTAAATTAAAGTTATAGGAAATCATCGGCAAGAACTAATTTGCGCGCGTTTAGGCCTTAAATTATGTAACATAGCTTGGGTTCTAATAGAGACTACTCTTCTTTTCTTTTATTATTTATACCTGCTGCTCTTACTAGATGTGTTAAAGAGAAACCTTTTTTAATGTGGGCCTTTTCAAAGTAGTTCGCTTGAAAAGCACTTACTTTAACTTTAACAAAGGCAAAAGGAACCCTTACCTCTCAGCGTACTCTCAAGAATTATTTTGTATGTAATACAAGCCATATGTAAAGTAAACGGCCAGCAACTAGTACGGAAGCTCTCAAAGCCTTTAAGCTATCTCTTTATACTGGAACAAATTAGTGCACTTCAAATTATACATAAGGTACCTATTTAATACTCCGCGTAGGCCTAACCCCTTCTACATTTATACTTGTACTAAGTAACTAGGACATGGAATGGATAAGGTATTTAATTATCAAATATCAAAGAGGGTAGCGCACAAAAAAAAGGGATTAAAAAGACAGAAATACGCTCTTTCTTATCATTTTTAGTTCTAGTAAATTAATAGCTTATAAAATTATAGTATTGTGATATAATCTAAATAGGGCGGAAGTCAGAGTCCTTACTAAGATATAAAAAAGTAACATAAAATTATAAATAGAGATAGTTGTAGTTATAAAAATAAAAGTACTCCTTAATTAAGTAGTATGCTAAGCCTCCCTTTCCCCTTAAACTTATCTAAAAAAAAAATAATCTAGGTCAAAGTATAGCAAGTACAGTGCTACATACCTTTACACTTTCTAAGAGCTATTTTCGCACCATATTTATTAAATTATTAAAATTAAACGGAAGATACTCTTATACTGAGCGCGTGATCATGATTTGGGATAATAAATGGGCAAGCGTAGAAAAGAGAAAAGCCCTGCCTGGAAATACTGTATAAAATTATTTAAGAGCACTTAGGCGCCCACGTATTATAGTAAGAGTAAGGTAGCCCGGTACGCTTTGTACCCTCTTATGAATATTGCCCAAATTTAATCTATATTATGTCACTAAGCAAGCTTTGTCTAAGTCTATCACCCCCAAGTTAGAGAACCCTTCAGTTTATACTTTAAGTCGATTCCCTGTAGGGCCCTTGTCCAAGTTTTACTTAATACAGAAGTCACGCACTTAAACTTAAGTAGAAGGACCTATAATGTTAGCCCACTCTTTTAATTATACTGTCTTGGCTATATAGAGCGCCCCTTTCCTTTTTTCTTAAGACTATTTAAGAGCGTGTCAAGATATATTGGTTGCTATAGTTTATCTAAAAATTATGTAGTGAGAGGAGTACTTTCTACTTTCCTAGTTTCTATAGTAGATTACACTTGGTTATATCGGCGAGAGCTTAGAATTATGACTCAATACTTCAATTAGAATTTATAAAGAAGGAACTCCTCGCGCGCACAATAACATATTTAAGAAGGGCTTTCGAGGGACAGGTAGTATTACGCCCTTATACTTTTTCTATTAGATATTTTATATTATATATATATATATATATATATATATATTGCCTTACACCATTTGGGCTTTATTTATAGCTATGGTTCCTTTTTTTTTGTTACGACGTACAAAAGCGATTATAGAAGGGGCATTTCCCCAAGCCCTTAACTTTAAATACATGGAGAGTATTCTTTTTAGTGGTACCCCTTATGAAAGAGCTAGTAGTGCACGACCTTACTGTACTTGCAAATAGGAAGAAAAAAGAACTAGCTACTATTCCATGCTTGGTCTTGAAAGATGCACAATTATAAAAGTATGCTATACTTCTGACGTTGTGATTAACTACTAGTTGCTTTGGTAAAGTTTAAATAATCCCTCCTATATTTTATAGAGCTAGCGCTTTATAAGTAGTTAGGTAGGAGTTTATATGAGAATGAAGCTGACCTTTGCCAGTTTATAACAAGCCATTATAAATTAAACCCTTCTTCATAAATTCAAGCGGCACGCCTTAATAGTTTAGGTGTGCCAGTACTTACTCTTTTCCTAGCTTTATTTTGACGCTATGCTAGACCTTTGTTAGTCACTTTTAGGAGGACAGGGCGGACTAAAAAGCAATTATTAAATTAAAGTACTAAAACATACCTTAAAAAGAAGCTGCAAGAAGTCTAGTCTTAACAGTGTCGCTAGAAGAGCCCCTATTATTAGAACTAGCAAAAGTTATTTTTTTGCATGAAATTATACTTGATTATACCAAAGTACTCGCACTATAAAGCCAAGACAACAGGGCAGGCCAAAAGTATTGCTGAGAGGACGTGTATGTTACCATTCTATTATATAAAATAAAGAACAACTGCCGTAGAGTAGGTGCTGCTTTGGCTAACCAAGAACTCCTAGGTGCTGATATACTATAGGCTTGCTTTATTAGAACACCCTTTTTCTTTTAATTATGTTAGTTGGGCAAGGCTTCCTTTCTTATCAGGGGTATATATATTATGTATCAAAGAGTGTTTAAACTTTACTTCTTCAACTTTGCGGGCTATTTCCTATTTTCATTTATGAGAAATATGCTTTTTGTATTTTATGCTTATTATTATAATTGGGGAATTCTCTGACACTATTCGCTTTTATAATAACTGAAATAGATTAAAAGCATAGATATTTGTTATAAGACAAAAGATCAAAATAACTCGGCAAGTGTAACAAGTATGAGAGGGGCGCTCCTACCCTATTATATTAGATAAATATAGATTGAGTAAGAGCATAAATAGAATACTGCTTTGTCATATTACAACTTACATATAAAGGCACTGCTAAGATACAGAACAGGTAGTAGGTTGTCTCTTACTGATAAGTACGGTTATAACTATCTGGGTACAGCTCTAATCAATTAATTAAGGCTTAAGGCAAAGACTCACTTAGTAATATATTACCTTTACCAAGTAGTAGTTGCAGGGCAGGGGGCAAGAATTACGACATTTCTATACCTACAAAGCTCGGGTTATATGATTACAAAGCCTCTATTGAAAAAATCCTAAAGTCTTGTTTTAAGCATGATTTTATTATATTAATAGGGTCCTTAATGCATATAAATTAAATAATTAGATATACAAAAGTTCTAGAACTGAGAAGATAATTGCAAGTGCTTTCTACGCCCTTACAAAAACAAGGTATAACAGGGTCGTTCTTGCGTATCTCCATAAATATATTTTATAAGTGGCAAGACATCGTGCAGTAACTAGGACTCTTTGTCTTTTCTACGGCAGTTTAGATTTTTAGAAGAAGCGCCCAGACTCACCAAGCCTTAATATTTCTCCGTCTTCTTTCAGAGATAGCCGCACCAGTAAGTAGTTTTTAGTTTTGTCCAAAAGGTATAATAGGCACTTAACTATAGGGAACAGCTGGTTACGAGGGGCCTACTTATTATGAAGTATACAAGGTCTCCTATGTTAACATACCCAAAATCGCTTATAGTTTAATAGTTTAAGCGTAAACTTTTTCATATTACCCTCCCTTTCACTAGGAACTATGCACGGCTTGTTTCTATAAATTGTACTTCGCACAGACACTTTAGTTATGATAGGAGTACTCTACCAGTATCGCACATCCTACAAAACGATAATGATAAATGGGTGTGTTACTTAAAACGTAGTATAAAGCTAATAAACTATGAAGAGATAACAGCGCCTAACACTTAAAGGAAAAGGTAGTCTTTAAGAGACAGGGCATTTTTATAACAAAAAGTCTTCACCAATAAAGCGAGCTATACAAGAGCGTGCCCAACTGGGGTGCTTTTTTAGAGCTTAAACATACAGCTATAGAGACTAGCCTTTCTTATCAAGTATTGGGGCGTGTTTTATTTTACAGACAGTAATATTCCAGAATTATTTAATTCTTGGTTCGATGCATTTCTAAGTACTGCTCTTTACTCGGGACTCTTTTTCTAGAAGAACTGGTACTGGACAGGCTACTTTAAGATTACTTAAATATAACCATGTAGGATCTCTATAATGACTTGCTATAATAAATATAAAACTAAGGGGCTGTGTATACCTATCCAAGCGTGGTGTAATGAAACAAGTCTAAGAATAAATATGAAGTGCCATAAGAGGTTGAGTTATAGTCCTTAAAATTAAACTGATATAAAGGCTTAAGTACTATAAAGCTTTAAATACACCGACAAGGGATAATTTAAATTTAAGGCAACCTCACTATAAAATACAGGATTGTTGCTTAATAATTCTTTTATTTTAGTTATATATATTTTTTTAGTTATATTTTATATATATAGGCGTAGTATCGCACACGAAGTCTTTTCTCTTTTAAGTATATTTAAGTATATCTCTCTCAAAGCTATTAGTTAAGCTGAAGGGCGGAAGTACTCTAAACTCATATTTATATAAAGTCAAGCCGCTTAAAGTTATAATACGCACTCTTCCGGTATAAAATATAGATATACCAAAGCCTATGCCATAGGGCAAAGGGGGCTAGATTATTTTCGGTATTATATTAAAAGCCCCTTTGCAGACTTAAGAGAATCGAGGTACATTGCTAATAGAGGTATAAGCCTCCCGCGCTACTCTCTACTACTCCGTCATTATTTATATATTGTACTTTATTCAGATAGCATAATTATTATTATTGTTTTATATAAGGGCATACTAGGGGCCACCGGTAAAAGCTACATAAGCTATAATAGAGACGTCTGTATAATTGGTTTAGCATATAACAGTTGTGACTAAACCTACCTTATTGCCTAATAGATAAGATAAGAGCAGGCTGCTTGCTTAGACAGGAGGAAAGTTTCTAGTAGTTGGTTACCACTCTAATATTAATTTATGCTATAAATCCAGGTGCTAGCGGGGCTATATCTCAAGCTCTCTTATAAAGCCTACCAGGTTTCGTGGTATAGTACCCTTTCTTTTTAATTCTTTTTATATCTGGTGTGTCTGAGCAATAAATAGTGGTTATGTATTAATAGCTATGATCCCTTATGTGCGTGCTGGAGTAGACACCTACTCATTATTGAATTTATCTAAAATATTTGACTTTTCATTAATTAGTCATTAACTGGTGCGAGATGTATATTATAACTATTTCTATATCATTTTGAGAGCACCCTATATTAGTATTAATCTTTTTCTTTGAAAGTCATGAAAGAGTACTTTAAATCCCTTTATGAATTGCCTCAATAAGCCTGTATAAACGTAAAGTACTAAATATGTACCCTATTAATTAATTAATCTACGCTATTTGCTTTGTTCTAGATTTCTCGCCATTAAGCGTGCTTTTAATTAGTGTATTTTTTTTAGTGTATTTTTACTATTACTTAGAGGCCAGAGACCGTCGATCTTTAACTTGGGTGCATATTAGCTTATATATAATAGGTATCTATGCAAAGATAAGGGCCTTTAATATTATGCCTTTAAATTATAGAACTACAGAGGGCCGCCCATTATTTTTCTTCTAAAAGGTCTTCCATAAGAGGATCTTTTCATTATTATCAGTATAACCACGCCTTCCTTAAACAATTAATGCATAGATGAGACTGTGATGGCAGATATAGTATTTTAGATAAAGGGGTAATTCTATTACAAGAGCAGAGTAAAGTCTTATTATTTTCTCTTTTAAGTGCGGGTCTTCTAAGCATGCACATATTTTTTAAGTATAATACTGTATTTATCCAACAGCAGTTAGTGGGGCATTTCGCCTAACAAAATATAGTTCCCACATTAAAGGTAACTAAAGTATAAGGCTGGCCTAACAAAAATATTTGGAGAAAAGGTACTTTCATAAGCCGTACAAAAGAGAGTAAAAAGGTCTCTTGCAGGGTATTTCCTAATATAAGTATCTAATATAAATAAATGCTTTGGTCATAGGAGCGCTGCCATTTGTGGGGCTAATTCATTGAAAGTGGTTGCAGTAATATATGCCCATTACTAATTACGCTTTAGACAGTTATATATATAACTGGATCTTGCAGGTTCTTTAATGACAAACCCTATAATTATCCCTCAAGGTAAAATAAACTAAGCTATACTTTAACAGAAAGTAACCCTACTAGATTTATTTGATGATACACTATAATATAAGTGCTCCTTGATATTAGTTGGGTGTTTATCTTAGCAAGGGCTATATCACATAATATAATAGCTTATCAAAAGTGATCCCAATAGAGTAGTAATGCAAGAAGATAGTAGGCAATACTCCTTATTTATTTGCAGTATTAGCGGGCAGGCCAAGTAAACATTTGCCAGGCAGGGTTGTTGTATTATAAATTTCCAAATAGATTATATAAGGACGCATACATAAGCCCTACTAGTTATGCTATGATTACTTTATTAAGATATAGTTTGTGGTACCGGGAGTATCTGCCAGCATATTATATAAGTTATATAAGTTGCAAAAATATTTCTTGCACAAGTAGTACGCCATTAAAATTAAAGGCGCAAGTTCTCTCTTGACAACTAGCCTAAGTATAAGTATAAATAATTATAAAGGAATACCCGACTATGCACTTTAAGTATAAATATCACTACTACTAGTATTTCACTCTTGTTCTATTCATAATTAAGCGCGTTTATTATTTATTAAGGGACTCTAGGGTACAGCCAGCCTATAATTAACTAACAATAGCGTCTCTTCTCTAAATTATAATAACAAGAAAATTGCAGCATATATTTGCCTTTACATAAGCCCCACCTTCTATTTATTAATTAAGATACAAGAAAAAGGCTGCAGGGCCTCCTCAGGTGCGGGAGTATTTTTGGCTTGTTATGTGTTATGGAGGTACTTTACATAATTTTTATAATATATATATCAGATGAGGGACATGCCCAGTATAATAGTATTTCCTAAAATATACGCGCCCTAACCAAAAGGAAGTATACCAAGCTTATATGCAAGAAATATAATTTCAGGTAACCTTATACTTATACGTGATTACGTGATTTTCAAAAGACCTATTTAAAGCACATTAGCAATATAAATTACCCCCTTTAAACTCTTATATTTGCAGTAACTGTATATGAGCCTTTATAGCATTGAGTTCATTTAAAGCAGTACTTTACCAAGTGTGTGATCCTTTTTTATAATTTGACTTGCGCCTTTGTTTGATTTAGATTTAGGACAGTGTTTAAGCTTTTATATCATAATAATTTATATGACAAGACTTTTGCTTTAGCGGGAAAGCATAAATATTAAATAGGGTGTCCTGGGTCACTTAAGTAATATAAATATACCACGGAAAAAACTGGGTAAAGACATACTTAACATACTAGAGAGTTGACGCAAAAACTATATTGTCGCTTTGAAGAGGTTGCGCCATACACACCTAGGCCAGCGGTTTAATGGTACCTGGTACTGAGGAACACGGAATAAGGAAAAGCTTTATATCTAATAAAAACCTCGCTAGGAATTCATAAAGGCAACACTTTTAGGGCTACACTTATGGAAGAACGCGGGCTTAAGTAAGTCAGATATATTTCAGATATATTATTAAATATAGTTTGCCTGAGAGAGTACTCTGTTTATGGTTACTCCGAGATATAGTCTAAGATGTAACCTAAGTCAAAATACAGTGCCAGCCCTTGCACTAAGAATAGGTATGCCACTAACCTTACACCCTTAGCTAGTTCTATAAAATGTACAATAACTAAGTAAAGACTTTTAAGTAAAGTTACTACATAGTTTTTACTTGTCTAGTAGTAGTATGCCTAAAGCTGGATTATCCAATCTATTTAGTGTTACGTGATATAAACATTATATTAGGGAAACTCTAACAGGTTCTAGTCTAGTATTAATCAATAAATTAATGGGCGAGGAAAGATACTTACTTAAAAGAACAACGATGTCTGTAGAAGAATACACATATCCAAGTGTTATGAGCTACCATATAAAAGCCAACCCTCTAATTATTTATTTTGTAAGTTAGGTATGTCCAATTCCCTGTAACAAGGGAGTCCTTCATCTATAGCAGGAGCACTTCTCTAATATGTAAGCTTTTCGTCCTGGCCTTAATTAACAAGCTAAAATAATATATATATAAGATAAGATCGCCTTTATTTTTTAGCTCTCCTAATAAAACATGCATAATTAGTTGCTCATTAGTAAATAAATCTACGTTTAACGGGGAGGGGCGACCATTTATAACTAATTAGGGAAATCTTTCATTCACGCTAACAAGTATAGAGGTTGAGGCCAAAACAAAGTGCTGCCAACTTTTTATTTAAGATAACACCCTTGCATAAAGGCCTGTCATGTTAAAGGACAACCCCTAGTGCACCAATTAAGTAAAGAAGCTACTATTGAAGATACGCTCTATAGAATGACATAAAATATAATTCCTCGCAAAGAGCACCTTATAAATAATTTTGTAGGGCCTCTTAAAGTCAAAGCATTGGCAATAAGCAGAATAATATCTCAGGTATTCTATAGTATATAAGGCAGCGCACCTCTTTTAAGTAACTCAGAAGCCATGAATCTTAAGGTACAAGTAATGGGAAATCCTACAACCTCCATAAATTCTATAAACTAGCCATTAAGTCAAAGATCTAAGAGCATAATAGGAGAGACTAAAGGAATTAATAATAATAAGTCTTTTTTAATAACTCAGGGGAGCGGCCCTAACTTCAGTAAAGTACCAAAGGGCCTTCACTATTATCTAGCCCATTAGTAACATACAATATTTATACTTAAGGAACTTTAGCTATATAATTACACATAGGAGGGTAACTTGGCTTTCAAAGCGTGAGTAATTTCTTAATAAATTCTAGAGCGTTACTGCTTAGATCACTTGGGCATGCTTTCAAAAATTAGTTTGACAGGACCATAATTTTTTCTCTAGCAAAGGGCATAATATTAATGCATTACTATGAAGGGTTCTATTCCCAGGCCTTTAATTTTAAATATTCCAGATATAAGCGGCAAGGGCACATGTATAAATAAAAGCTCAGGTATTAGAAAAGCATATCACAAAATATTGTCTTGCCATTATAAAAAAGCGCGGCTTATTAGCTAGGCACTCTCTCCTTTCTGTTATCTGTTAATAGGCCAAATTATAGATGGAAATTAATACATGTCAATATAATATAATATAATGAGCTATACAGTAACTGCGCTACCGGTGCTTAATAACTAGGGTTGCATATTTATTCCCTGTAGTAGAGTTAGCTCTATAACTGCTTCTATTCTATAAAATATGAAATTACACTTTTCTTAAAAAACCTATTATAGTGGAGCAATCACTACCAGTGTTAGACATTTACTTTAAGGAGCACCTAAAAAAGTAGGATGAGTTAAAGCGCGTTCCTTTACTATACTACTATACGCATTTTTTTTAGTTATACATTTTGTAATAGATCCTTGAGGCAGATTTATAGTAAGTTATTACTCTTAGTGTCAAGCTTTGCGCAGCCATAATTACACCTTTATAATATAAGGTACCATATCATATTATTCGGCAACTAAGTACAAGTGTTTCAGGTTATAAAGGGGCCGGGCCCACTAAAGTATTAAGTATTCATAATATAGCAAGCAATCTAATAGGGAAGGAACCAAGCTCTTTTTTTATACTTTAAGAGAAGAGGAACTAATCATCTTTCGACGAGCTGGGCTAATGGAACTTGTCATATAGATAACGGGATACTTAAACTTATGCCTTGTTTGTGAAAAGGGACTCGGAGAAAGGCGCATACTTTGGCAGAGTTCTGATAGTTTATTACTAAATAAAAATATAAGGCATTGTCTACTAGAGGATTCACTATAAGCAATTTATTGTTTCTTCCTCGATTCTTGGGCAGTTTGCACAGTATATTTCTTACCTACTCATAAGGACGCTTATTACTTTGTCACACAAGACATTACAAAAGCATAACCTATGGGGGGTGTCTCTCTACTCTTTATTAGCTCTATACGCCCATACATTTTAAAAGTACACTACTTACTAGTAAATTCTTTCCTACAAAACATTTGGTAGTTAATTGTAAGTAACACCTACGTGAAATTAATTAAAGGCGTTTTGCCCTTACAATATAGAGTCCTTTCCGTTTCTGACTAGAAATATACTATAAAATTGTACTCCAGATGATATAAGTAAGGGGCTTGGGCGTGATTATTGTACAGAACAGATAAGATGCCTTAGTACATGGAGCTTTGACTATCCCCATTATTTTAATTTACTCTTGGGCAAGATACCTTTGCGTAGGTACAACTAGCCACTCTTTTATGTAAGTGACCCCAGTAATACAAGGGCATAATTAAGTTACACAAGTACACAAGGGTTAGCTTCTATAACTACGAGATTTTTAAAAGCAAGGAAACAAAAATAATCGCTAATAGTATATCTAGAGGAAGGTATTTGGGCGAATTAACGTACACTCTTATTTTACTTATCTTAATTCTTAATAGGCCTACTCCTGCAGCTAGGGAAAAGCGGAAAGCAACTAGTAATAAGCATATATTTTTGTAAAGACGGAAGCCCAAATAATGTATTAAAGTATTGCTATAATTTGCTATAATATAGAACGTTATAATATAGAACGTTTGGCTACGAACAAATAAGTCATGACGTCTCCTCACAATTACAAGCCTGCA
>JAYMST010000074.1:0-13672 GCA_036897805.1 Plantago tenuiflora | reverse complement strand
ACATTGTGTTGCTCCGTTGTAGTCGTATTCCACAAGATCAAATCTCGTTTACGTGGTTCATAAGTTAGCACGATTCCATTGCACGACTCAGCCCAAAGAATGACAGCTCCGTGTTTGTTGAAGGAATTGGAATTGAGTCGATTTGGTTTAGGAGCTGGAGAAGCGTCGGTAGATGAGAACGAGAGAGAGTAGAGACGAGAACATATCTCACCTCTGAGAATGAGGGAGATGGAGGAATTGGAGATGAGTGAGATGTGATTTGGCGAAGTATGGCTCGGCGATTAGGTCGCGCCAGGACTTGCATACGCAGCGGAGGCGGGGGAGATCTTTGAACGGTAATCGGGAGAGGATTTCGCCGGAAAATAGTTCCGGTGCGATGTCTTTCATCGAGCGAGCTTAAGGTGTTGTTGATGAACAAGGTCGACTGTGCAGCTTTTCGTGTCTACAAATAAAAGCCGCCAAGAGTTTTCCCTTAAGCAATAAAATCACATGTAGCTAGAATATGAGAGGTCGCCAGGCTATCTTCTTAGTAACTAAATAAGGGAGTAGAATAATTCTTCTTAGAATGAGATTGCGCAGGCTTTAGTTGCCTTTAAGCTTTGACTGTTTGACATACTCTATAACTTTTGGACTCTTAGTTTCTCTACAATTATTACATAATTTTAGGTGTTCATATTATAATAGATAAATACATATGAGAGTTTAGAAAGTTATTTCAAATAATAAAATTATACAATTATATATATTTTTTTCAATTTCACTTTTGTTGATTTATACGGATATATATTTTAATTACTTAAATTAATTAAGAAAGGTTCTGGTGTAATTTAGAAAACGAAATAAAATTTTGACAACGGATGTAAATTCTTAAAAAGATTTTGGTGTGATTTAAAATATAAATTTAACGAACATCAATTTTTAGTGTAACGTCAAAATATTAAAAATGTTTTGGTGTGACATGGAGAAAAAAAAGTTGTGAAATAAATTAAAAAATGGATAAAAGTTATTAGTGCAACTAAACCACATTTCTCTATATATAATTTGCTCATGTTACCCTTTAACGATCAGGTTCGCAATTAGGCTCTTAAATTACAAAACAAATATTGTTCTACATTTCCATGATGAGATTCCATTATCGTGCTTAATCCACATGATGTGAATCAGGCAGAATCCAATCTACAACACAACAGCTCTAAAATAAATTATCGGCGTGAATTAATTAGTGATTCAGCATCCCAGTTACACAGATAAAAGAACACTCATTCCCTACTTGTTTCACATATACAAACAGCAAGACAGACAAGAATTCTGAATTGGCCATAATCTTGGAATACATCGGAGGTCCTTCATCACCCTGATGTAACGAGCATGCCATGCTATTGAATTGGAAAGCTCCACTCCTGTGAGTGTTGCTCAAGCTTTTCGCAAAATAGTTCGCCTTTCACGTCTGTATTCTACTTCTTCTCTCTGGTGCATAATCAGGAGGGCTCTTCTGACCTGTGCATACAAGGAAATCATTAAAAACATTACTCGTAAGTCTAAGGTAATCTACCATTTAACACGAGAGTTGATTAGGCTATGCAGGAAAGTTTTGATTCTTACAACGGATTCATTTATCCCCATCCTTGCTAGATCGTCAATCAATCGTCTCTCTGATAGATGGCTTCCGATCCCCATTCTTCTCTTGATCTGGGTTTCAGCTTGCTGTACAATTTGAAAAAGTGATCTCAGTTCACTACTCAATGATAACTAACTGTGAAGTCAAATGAAACGATGCTCACCTTTATCTCCTGCGCCATCTCCTGAGTAGGGTTTATATGTTGATTAATTCCAGAACGAGCAGCATCCAATGTAGAGATACGGAAGAGATTGAGGGCTTCTTTTACATGATTCTCATTAGCAGTGTTGGACCTGATTATCAGACAGAAAATAGAGTAATCAACACCACTTCAATTGGATCGAGACATAGAACGTAAACCAGAGAAATAAATATCACCATTTACAACTACAAAACAAATTTTCTATCATATACTAGCCTGTGACTGGTTTCCAAAATGTAGCTATACGCCTGTACCTAAAACTGATGTCTCACCATAATACACATAAAAGGGAAGAAATACTTGACTCATAAAAATGGATCAGAGATATAACGAATTAAAAAGCTTATATCTAATGCTCCAAGAACGCTACTTGGTCAACATGGATGAAAGGGATAATGCTCAGACCCAAGGTATCAGACTCGGACACCATCTTAATACTAAAAAAGGAAGCATGAAAATAGAGTTGCCCAACTTACTGAGCCATTCTGGCGAGTGATTCACTCAACCTCACGACAGCTTCCAGCTGCCTTACTGTTATTGGTATTACAGCTGCTTCCCCAGTGTCACTTGCTTGCCGCCTCATCTCCTACATGAATCGAATGGAGAAAAACTTCTTAATTACATCGAGTTAACATAAACTGCAAGAACTATACTTAGTGCTACAACAAATAAGCACCTCAAACCACTAAAATGCCTGCCCATAATAAGTTCAAAGTATGGGAGGAAAAAGGCTCAGGAAAAAACAAAGCATCTGGTAATTTCTTAGTACAACTTCACTATACCGAGTAAATTACAATTAACTATGTTAATTTAATATGCCTCGGAGAGCATTCGGAAGCAACAAGTACCTGTCTGATTGAAACATAATTCTCCTGCAATTGATTGGCTGCAGCCTCCGAGAGACGGGGTTGAAATTCACGTCTACAATAGTGTATATACCTACAGATGCAGAATCAAGAACTTCAGGATGGAGGAGGCATCATTCAAGCTGCCAATATGACAGAAAATACAAGAATCTCAAATCAAGAACCTTTTCAGCCAATCATCACTTTTGGCAGTCTTTGTCTCGCTTGAGACTGTATCAGCAGACGCATGAACTTTGATGATGTGGCCAGCAATATCCTGCAAATGCATTGCATCTGATTAAATTTTTTCCCAAATTGAGATTGTCAATAGCTCGAGATAAAGCACTATATGGAAATTCCTTAAGTAGTATACTCGATGTGTTTTGATTGACTTAATTTTTTAGTTGCTCGATATGAATTAACTACTCAACTATAGAAATATTATGTCAAGAGCGCTTGAATTGAAGAGACTCCATATCTTCTAGTTGTTCATTAAAGATAAGACAAATATTGCGTGTCTGTTTCGCAAGCGATCAAAATCACCAAAACCTGGTTAAAAACATCTATTTTAACCCGGTTTTCATGATTTTGATCGATTGCCAAACTGTCTGGCATGTCCAAACATCTATTTGAAGCTGTCTGCAGTTACATACCTTGTCTTGGTTGAATATTCTGATATCTTTGACAATAAATATTAAATCAAATCTTGAAAGAATTGTGGTCTGCAGATCAATGTTGTCTTGAGCAGTCTGAAAACAAAACAAATTAATATGTCAAGACTCATTATATATTTTTAAGAGAAAGGCTAGACCATAAACATATGATTGGAAAAGGAAAAAATTTAGTATAATGAACCTTGAGATCATCATATCGTCCTGATGGAGGATTGGCTGCGGCAAGCACAGATGTCCTTGAATTAAGAACAGTTGTTATTCCTGCTTTAGCGATGGAAATAGTTTGTTGCTCCATAGCTTCATGAATGGCAACCCTGGACAAAGACAGTAATTTCAGAACCTCGTTCAGACTTCAGAGTAGAAGCACAATAAATAGATTGTGTGATGTTTCATGAAACTCTGCCCACTTACCTGTCTTCTGGCCTCATTTTGTCAAATTCGTCAATACAAACAACACCTCCATCTGCTAAGACCATGGCACCTCCTTCGAGATAAAACTCCCGCTGCATTATTGAAATAATAATCATATGAACGAGTATAATATAATTATGTAGTAGGTACTGAAGAGATTATAACAAGACCCCAAATCATGACTGGAGCATAAAACTTACTGAGCTATTGTCCCGAATTACTGAAGCAGTAAGACCTGCAGCAGATGAACCTTTACCAGAAGTATATACAGCTACTGGGGCAGTCTTCTCGACAAACTTGAGAAACTGCAAAGTAAAATTGCAGATGATTATTGAAAACTATCATACATTGCATAATTAACTTTGGGAAAGTTTTAAACTAAAATGACCGCTCAATAATACTAGTAAACAATCATGACAAAGAAGAGCTGTACCAACCTGAGATTTAGCAGTGGATGGATCACCCAAGAGCAACACATTGATATCACCTCTTAATTTAACACCATCGGGTAGAGCCTGCATTTCAAGGGATTATTTCTCAAGAAAATTGAACAATGTAAGTAGCATAAACACCAAAGTATCGATTAATTGTGTACCTTCCGTGAGCCTCCAAACAGAAGGCAGGCAACTGCCTTTTTCACATCTTGGTGACCAAAAATTGAGGGAGCAATTTTGTCACATATTCTCTTGTATACATCACCATCTGATGCAAATTTTCTGAATTCTTCTATCTGAAGGAGAAACCATTAGTTAGCATTGCCCTCGATTCAAGAAAGAGACAATTATTTTCAAAATGAGAAGATATGGCAATTAATTAATCACAGTTCTGTAAGATATGGTGGTAACCTCATCAGTGGTAAAGTTGGTTGGACCCCTGGAATTAGCCTCGGTATTGGCTTCTAACCCTACCACCCTAATGTAGGGCTGCCTAACAGCAACTGCTCCCTTGTGGCTGCATATAAACATGGAAATTAGAGAACATCGAAGTGGGAGATAATGAACCGTAATTCTCCAAACAAGTATAACAGCCATACGAAGAAGATGAATTGGCTGATTGGAAAATACTGAAAATTCCCATAATAGTCAATCTTGTCCCAGGCACAATTGTTTGCACAAGATGTCGGTCGATTGACAGCAGCATATTTCTTGGCAATTCTCCAGTGGGTACATCCTTGAATATAAGAAGAAAAAGGTCAATATAAAGAAGACAAAAAACGCTAGTAGGACAAGTGAAACTATTGCCATCAAGCTGGAAGAGCAACAAAAGCAAAATATTATGTCTTTAGTTGAGAGACATTCACACCTCAGGATTTTCCTGTAGTTTCAGTGTCTGTTGGTCAACATACTTACTTCTGTCTGGAACCACAATCCATGGGTCAACAGGGCATGCATCTTCACCGGGCTGCAAATGAGCAAACACAGTTTGTCACATTCAAACAACAAAGATAGAGATTAAATCCCAAAAGAACGCATATATTCAAGAACCTGAGGGACGTGATCGCACGACCGTGGGACAATAGCGCCACCAAGTCCAGGACGGCAAGGAACGAGTTTTACATTCTTGCAGTTCTTACACAACAACGTCACATAAGTAGCTTTCGCTTTAGTCCTCGATGCGGCAATAACAATCCCAGATATCTTAACAAGCTTAGAGATGTATTGTGCCTACATACCATCACAAAACAGAAACCACATTTCAATCATTTACAAACACCAAAAACAACAAAAAAAGACCACCGAATTTGAGGTACGAGCAACTCACCCCAAGGGACCGCAATGACAGAGGATCCTCCTCGGACATCAACAATATCTGCACCTCCTCAGGTACCGGATCTCTCATTTCTCCATCGTCAGTCGATACCCTCGATTTAAGACTAGCTAGTACTTCCGCTGCTCCACTTTCAAACTGTTTCATTTTACAGACAACGTGCTATAAATTTTACAGAAACAATTATTATGAACACAGATAATATGCACGTCTATAGTGTAGGTTCTATTCAAAGACATACAACGGTATGAAATACTTCACATTACGTCATAATACATTTCCCCCCTAATTTCACAGATTGTCACACTTAAATACAACTTTGCATTGTCATGTTTCACTGGTTTCGGCATCTGTGAAGGCCCTGAGCCTAAAATCTTAAATCCGGTCGCAGCTAGCACATGAACAGAAACAACAAGCCAATTATTTAACCATCCACGATATTTTTTTTAACATAGAGATACAACAGCATACTATTTTGCTATAAACCAATTAACTCGTCAAAAGATTGCAACTAATTAACCAGCAAAAGAAAACAATTCGATAACATTTTCGGATATACAGGAGTACATGACAATGAAAACACTTTTAATACTTGTCACTGTTCTACTTCACAGTTTTGGTTCACCGGAACCATTCCTAGATCTGCCTCATCTAGAACAGAATACAACAATACACTAATTATACTAATCACGAGCTTGTAACTAATTAAGTAAAATTAATTAACCAGTGGAGCGAAAATCGGATAATCGGAAGGAAGCACTTACGAGAGGCAGATAATCAGCCGGATTTTGGCGGAGGGCTTGCGGCAGAGCTTGATCGGAATCGTAAGATATCAGATCGGCGAGATCTAGCTGAATGTACTTAGGGTTAGCCAAAAGGGCTTCTCTGTACGGAAACACATTTGGCTGATTCTCGTGCTGGAAGTTCCGTATGAACTCCTTGAACTTCTGCAGCTCCGCGTGCCGGTTAGATTTCTCCGGTCCACCACCGCCGCCGGGATATTGGGTCTGGTCGCTGTAGTACACGCCTCCTTCATCCCATCCAGACATTTTTCTCCTTCTTCTGAGCTTCTGAGTTTGTGATTAGGTTTTTTTGTGAGCGGAAAATGAAATGGCGATTGATTTGGATTGATCAGGTGGAGAAGAAGACGCAAGGGTTTGTGAGGATTCTTTTGGCGGGAAAGATTGGCGGGAAGGATGTATGACGTGGTGCTGTGGGGGGGGGTATTATGGGTAATGAGCCTCTTGAGTTCGGAAACGTTTTGTCTTGTGAATATTATACATGGGTCCCTAATATTGTAAGTATTACACTTGGGTATTGTAGGGGATTTCGTCACCTAAGCACATTTTTAAGGGCTAGTTTTACGGATTAATACACTTTCACCGTTCTTTTTCTCATCTAGCAAACGATACATTTCGACTAACCAATAGATCACATTGTCGGGCATTATTTTTTAGGCATGGGAGTTAGGAATGTGAAAAAAAGGTGGGATGCGAAGTGTGGGTGGTCGGAGTTTATCAGGGAAGGTCATAAATTGATGGAGACATGTAATTTAGGCACTTAACTATTCCTTTGTTATTAATTTGAGAGTATAAGCGCTTCGGATTCATGAGCATGTGGCATTAGCTTAATTCAACAACTAAAACTTTAAAAAATAATTTCAGCTTAATCCATTTAATTTCTCAAGAACAATGTCATGTTTAAAACTGGTTCACTCAATAGTAATTTAAATTACTTTTCAGTAATCAATTTTAAGAACAACAAAAATTCGAAACTGATATGGTGGGTGGTGGAGACCGGAGAGGATTAGCAAGGAGGAAGGAGAATAAGCCAATAAGGTCAAAGTTATAGGGTAATTTGAACAAAGACAAAGATTACTTTGAAGTTTAAACGTTCCATTATGTAGTTGATGGTAATGCTAAAATATATGATTTGTAAGGTGAATAATTGGTCATATTGTATCTATTGAGCTAGTCCCATTTTTAAGAGAAATATTACACATGTGTCCTTATATTTACAATTTCTATTACAATTAATCTCTAATAAATTATAATAATCAAAACCAAATTTTATTCCTCCGGTCATTCTTACATTTCTTTTTCATTAACAACAAGTTTTACAACTACTATTCATCAATCCACCCTCTCATCCCGCTACCAATAAATTCGAACTCGACTCTAACAACTAAAATTTTATTACTACTATTAATCGATGAGAGAAGGAAGAGTGATCAATATATTATTATCATAACTATATGTAAGTATAACATTTGGGGGTTTTAGTTTTGTGACTATCTTACAAAGATTACATACAAAACCTCTTCCTTCCCCTTTTCTTTTTTCAGTTTTGCTCGACGTTTGAACTTTTCTATGACGAAAACCACAAATAGTTATCAATATTCGTCATGTTCCTCGATTATCCAGTATTCTAGCAGCCAAAACAATGTACCCACAATCAAGTAAAAGCTCTTAGACAGTGTAATGTTGTTGCATTGTATCAAGATCTAATCCCTTCAGCTTCACTACAGATTCGACGTGTCCCTTAAGCGTGTGGAGTTCCCGCAGCCTGCAACATTTGCCTTTATATGTGTGAATTTGAAATGCATTACAAAAATACATATGTTAAGACTTTGTGAAACGAAAATTTCCAGGGTGTTGTTGCTTACCTTGCAACTTCAGCTCTTCTTTTAGCCTGCTCAGCGATTTCAGACAACTCCCTGTAGTTATCTTTGCCTTGGAGCAAAGCAGAAGCATCAGGAGCTGAGAGACCATGAAGTGTACGCTGAGCCACTGCCCATTGTGCTTCTCTTTCGCCCTTTCCATAGTCCTTTTTGGTCGTGAAAGCAGTCTGATTTTGTTTCCAGCAGTAATTAGATATAAAGAAATCATATAGAGGCGAATGTGTAGATTCTATTTAGCGCGGTTTACCTTGTTCTGCATCATGTTTTGCCAAGCTTTACCAGTAAGGGCGTGGCGAATGATGAACTTGAGGATGTCAAGTGGGATGTAAGTGACAATGCTGTACATCCAGATGATTCCAGCCCATCTCCATCCAATACCGTTGATTCTTGCAAAATCCCAGTGAGCGTATACGGCAATTACAGTAGCCAACTGCCACAACATGCAGAGTTTAATTTAGAAAACTATGCTAGCATCAGGGCTCAGGAGTCAAGTTGTTGTTGATCCAGCTTAAACTTACCAATTGGGCAATAAAGAAGGCACTGAGAAGCATATAACCAGGGCGTTCGACAAAGGACCAACTTCGTGACCTTGTTACGAATATAAGTGCCTGACTAATAATGCTCACTTGAAGGTAGAGGGCAGCGGTAAGCTCCTCCGGGTTATCTCTCATGGACTTCACATCGAAATAGGTCTATACGAAGCACATGTTACATTAGTAAGCAAGTTTCCTTTATTTTTTTCTTGGCAAGGATGGAGGGTCAGAACTTACTGTGAAGAAGTCAGTATCAGCAACAAGGTAGAAGAAAACAACGGTCATGAGGGCCATGTATGTTCCAAGGACAACACCGGTAGCAAAGATTTCTTTGAGCTTCCATGAGTCGGGTACTGGAGATGGCTTGACCCTATCCTTAGAGATGGTCATGATAGTACCATCATTGAGAATTGCAATGATGAGGACCATGAATGGTGCGAAGTCAAACCTCCAGATCAAAGCAATGAGCATGAATCCCATAACAATACGGATTGTGATAGAAACTGCATATATGGTATAGTTCTTCATTCTCTGGAAGATGGCTCGACTAGTCAAGACCGCACTTATGATCACACTAAGCCCTGGCTCGGTCAACACAATGTCTGATGCACTACGGGCGGCATCAGTTGCATCATCTACAGCAATGCCAATATCTGCTTTCTTCAATGCTGGAGCATCGTTCACACCATCTCCGGTCATACCGCAGATGTGCTTCAAGTCCTGTAGTCTCTTCACAATTTCATACTTGTGCTCTGTGGAATAAAACAGTGTGAGAAATTGCAAGAATCGTCTCAAACATTTAAGGTGCTGTGTCTTATTGTTTTACCTGGGAAGACACCGGCAAAGCCATCAGCCTTTTCAATAAGCTCGTCAATGGGGATCGAAGCAATAGACTCATCGCCGGATTGACCAAGAAGTGATGAAGATGGATACATGTTGGTTCCCATACCTAGCCTGCGGCCAGTTTCCTTACCAATGGCTAACTGATCACCAGTAATCATCTTCACATTGACTCCAAGATCAAGAGCTTTCTTGATAGTCTCAGCACTGTCATGCCTTGGGGGGTCAAACAATGGCAACAAACCAACAAACTCCCAAGGTGCACCAGCACCCTCCTTATTTTTCTCCGGCACATTTTGTCGTGCAACACCAAGAGAACGAAGACCACGGTTTGCGTAATTGTCAATGACCTCATGAGCCTTTTTCAAGACATCACCTTTGAGTTCGCAGAGTTCAATGATCTGCTCAATTACAAAAGGAAAGAACAATGAGAAGAGAACTAATTGAAAAAGAATTTCCGTGTAACTACATATAAGGTATTTGGGATAATATTTACTTGCTCAGGAGCACCTTTGCTGGATCTGTACCAGTCACCATTCGGGTCATAGTATGTTATTGCAGTGCGCTTATCGACTGGATTGAAGGGCAAGAAATGTACTTCTGTAATTCCTGCTCTTGCCTAAATATACAACAAAAGATAAGAGTAACTAATTGAAGGGTTCATCAGTACACTGTACACGTATATCGAATGATAATCACGGATGTTTTGTGCCTGTACCTCTTTAGGATCAGCAAGCATGTTGACAATTGAACCATCAATAGCATCCTGGTTTTCAGTCCTGGAAGCCCTAGCAGCTAGCAAGACAACGCCATCTTTGTCCAAGTCTTTTGGGAACACCTCGATTAAAGATTTATCGACAGTGAGCTTGTTGAGAGTCAGAGTTCCCGTCTTGTCACTGCAAAGCACATCCATACCAGCCATTTCTTCAATGGCAGTCATTCTCTTGGTGATGGCACCTTGCTCTGATAGACGGTGAGATCCAATAGCCATGGTTACAGACAACACTGTTGGCATGGCAATCGGGATACCTCCAATGAGCAACACGAGCAAATTGTCAATCCCATCACGATACCTCCTATTTTGGATAGGGAACATGACTACAATCTCAATCAACATTCCCACGGCAATTGAGCAAATGCAGAAGTTCCCAATGGAAGTTAAAACCTGAACACATAACAATGAGAATTAATACAGTGCATTTGAACAGCTTGAATCGACCTGAATACAATAGATTAATATTCAATTTTACCTTTTGGAAGTGTCCAACATTGTTGGTGCTATCAACAAGATGAGCAGCCTTACCGAAGAAGGTGTGAACACCAGTGGCAATAACCACGGCTTCAATCTCACCTTGCTTGCATGTCGAACCAGAGTACACTCCTTGGCCAGGATACTTGGTAACAGGAAGTGACTCTCCAGTCAGAGCAGACTGATCAATCTTTAAAGGATCACCTTCCAAGAGACGAGCGTCAGCAGGGATGATGTCTCCGAGCTTGACGCTGATCATATCTCCAGGGACAAGGATAGCCGCTTCCTGCTCACCCCACTTGCCATCTCTCAGTACCTTAGTTTTAGGGGCAAGGCCAGCCATAAGTGCAGCAGCAGCATTTCCAGCGTTGTTTTCTTCGATGAAACTAATGGTAGAGTTAATGATGAGCAACACCATGATACCAACAAAGTCTTGCCAATCCGGAGGTCTTCCCTGTGATCGATCATTTAAATGTTGATCAGTTCACTATTTTATAAGATACCCGTGTAATTAATGTATCACTCGTAACTGAAGAAGACAAAAATTTACCCCGCCGTTGGCAAGAACAATGGCCATGATGGCAGCTAACTCCATGACCCATGAGAGAGGGTTCCACATGAAACCCAAGAACTTGAGGAACTTGCTTTCGGTTTTCTCCTCAAGCTTGTTGGGGCCGAACAGCTCAAGCCTCTTGGTCCCTTCATCGGATGTCAAACCAGCCCTTGTACATTTTAGCGACGTGAATACTTCCTCGATGGGGATATTTTCCTACACAACATTTCCAAAATCAGCTTCTTCAAGAGCCAAAATACAAAATTATTCAGTGAGTGTTGCTCGAGCCTTCTAAAGCTGCTTCTGACTTTTATAAGTCAAAGTAATTAGAAAACCGTGTAAACACCCCATGTTCATGTTGGATGAAGAGTACAAACAATAATGTGAAGCAATACGAAAAGGACACTTACAAGGTCGACATTCTCGTTTTTTATATCGTCCAAATCGGACGACATGTTAGGTAGTTAATTTTTTTTTTTTCAGGAGAAGGGGATCAAACTGGATTGTAAAGATAACAACAGCAAGGAAGAAAGAAAGATTGAGAGAATATATATCTCTCCGCTGTTCTCTCTCTTCCTCTTGTTCAAATTCGCCTCACAACGCCAAGTTTCTTCTCTCTTATTCGATCGCCCCCCAGAACAGAAGTCTTAAAAGTAAGACAATGGAGAGGCGTATTCTGTATTACAAGACATTTGGTTTTATACTTTAACAGTGTCATCTTGTTTATGGCCTCAACGTTCATTGTGGACAATGAAATGTTACTGACCTCAAATGGAATTTGTGATGGAGATTTGTTATTTTTAGCTTAAAACAAGGTGTAGTGTTGTTTGCCTAAAGAACAGGATACTGTTAGAATGTTTTATTTGTCTATGCAAAGTCTATAAGGTAGTTATTACACCAAAACTATCAGTTATTACTTATTACAGTAAATGTTTTCAGTTACCCAGACAAGTTATTACATATTGCCACATCTAATACTCAAAAAAACATTCTTTATATCCTGGAAATAGAAGTTGCACTACATTCTCTCTCATTTTAAGGCATGCATATACTAAATTTAGAAAAAGAAACATTTTTACTTGAGAATATTTAGATTTTGATGTTTTTATTTTTGTTCTATTTCATTCCTTTTCCAAATGAAATTTACGTTTGATCCAAATTAGATTTTACTTATTACTTCTTTGTATTCCAATGTCCAAGTACATAAAAAAAACTAAAAAAAACATGTGAGTATCTGCATGCCACCAACACCAGAACATAAAATAATCGCCTATAGTGAATGAAAACGATCATTCATCAATATACAAATCAAGGTTATAATTATAAAATAAGAAGTTATGATTAAAAAATGGTATAATTCTAATTAATAATTGATCATTCGGTGTTAGTTGACCTTTCACCCTTTATGAATTAATTCTAAATCATATAGTAAAATCAATTTTGAAAACTCAAGATTAGACTTACATAAAAAATAATTAAATAAACCACAAGTATTATAGAAGTATAATCTTGAATTTTTATACCTGCAGACACTATCCTTAGGGATAGATCGAACGTTCTCCTAAAGACGAACCAGTTCGCTCTTGCACAACTCAATGACATAAATGAATTTCAGCTCTGCAAATACAGAGGAGAAAATTTGTAGTGTCCAAACAAGAAATGACCAAACTAAATATGCTCTCTAGTGAATGTTTAGCTGCTTAAGTCTGCCATGTATGTACATATTACTTTGTGAGACCTCAAAATTTTACTGGCAACTTCAGCTTCACTTCATTGAACCGCAATACTCCAATACTGTTTGCTACTTGCTTTGTATTTCGCTTTATTAATTGCAATGGGACATGATTCGCAAGCTGTTTCCTCTTACGAAAAAGTAAAAAACTTTGTCATCAACATAGAGACAATAGAACTGATTAAAGTTTTAACAGATTCTGGGGAAAAAGAAACAAAACCTTGTGTAATTGTTTGCACCATCTATCTTTGTGGTTTACGCTTCCATGAAGTTAATTCGGAGGGGGTCAGATTTTCATCAGAAGAAAGAACAGCCAAGGCCATTAGCTTGCCAAGCCAACCATGGTATAACAGGCCCCTGTAAAAATACAAGAAACACATAAAGAGAAGAAGGACCTTTTATTGATAATCAGAGTAGTTACAAAGAGAAGTAATGAAAAACTTGAAGAACCTTACTAACAACAGGTTCTATTTATACTACTACAAGTGTTCCAAGTAGCCCTATTCTTGTTACACAAAACGTCGAAAAATTAAATGTTCTTGGACAAATGAGACTGCAGAGCTATAGC
>JAYMST010000073.1:0-13838 GCA_036897805.1 Plantago tenuiflora | reverse complement strand
ATTTTTGCAGAACTAAGGGGCCTTTTTAACCATTAGGGCATACCACAAGTCTACCTGTAGTTTAACTAAATACATGCACAAGCAGGTACAGGGCGCTATTAATCAACACTAATTCTTTATTATCTAGTTATGGTAGTGATATTTTAGGAAAGTAATATTTTCCCGAGCGCTTACTAAAAAGTTCGGTTTATAGCTTACTAGATAGAAGCGAGGCCAATTTCATGCTCAAGTATCTGTATGTATAACTATGTGGTTTCAAGATATTTTGTGCGAATACTCCAGACATCCTTTTTTCTTTTCTGGGGCAACTTAGTATGAGTGCTTGCGTTTTAAAGGAAAATTACTTTAGTACCTTTTGACTATAGGCGAGTAGCAACTTTTGCAGTTTTGAGCAAGTCTTCTCTAATAAAATCATGTGGGGTAGGTTTAAGCCATAGGTGGCATAACAATTTCAAGGTTTTAGACAAGTTTATTAATTAAAATACACTTTGTTCGTTTTTCGTATAGGTCAGATGACACTTTTTGAAAATTTAAGCCCGTTTATTAGTAAAATCAGTCCTAGTTACTTTTGCGATTTTAGGGTCTAAATTTACGCTTTTTCGCTACTCAGCATGTGCAAAAGTTACTCACGATATTTTTTAGCTAATAGAGCCTGCTACTTTTGGAAATTTCTATAAAAACCATTAGAAAAACCTACTCGACCTAGTTTCCCTTAGGGAGCGTCTTTATTTTCCTAAAAAGTTTATCTACGTATGCTAAAAACAGGGCATAGCATAATTTACTTACAAGCCGTATAAACTTTCCTGCTGCAAGATTTTTTTTTGGAAAACAGGAGTAAGTCTACTAAAAGGATTAAGCGTAAGAGAAAATACTTTCTTTAAGTAGTTCTTCTATATAATATACTAGGAAATAATAGCTTAGGGTTGGGGGCAATCTATAGCAGTTCTAGTCTAACAAAGTCTTTACTGGAAAGTAGCTAAACCTTTGCGCTTATAAATAATTCTTTAATATAAGGTGATAACTTCGGTTTGCTTCAGATTTTAGGTACTTTTCTTTTTATATTTCTGACACAGCAACTGACTAAGTATTTTATTAAACCAACAAGCTACGCGTACTATAATCAAGATAATAAGCAACTAATGCGACTACGTACTATATATAATTTAAAAAGCTCAAAGATCGGGGCATTTATATATAGTATTACAAGTCATACTTAAGTACGAATAACTTTGCAGTAGAAATAGGAGTAAAGGACTTGTCGGCCCGTAATATCCACCATTTATTAAGATGTATTACAGGGGATTTAAGGGCTCTGCACTAATAAAGCTTGCTAAAAAGTATTATGTTATATAGGCATTTCCACCTGTCAAGGATAGCCGGTGGAAATGCCTATATGGTAATTATCCCGTGAGGTATTTTATTTGCAAATTTGGGCACATATTTTATGAATATTCTGCTACTCTAGCACCATTTTCGGATAGATTATATTAATTATAATCTAATAGGCTAATAGTTAAGGGGCACTCCGCCTACCACGAGCGTAATTAAATATGCTCCATAATAAAGCAGTACCTATAAGACATGCACTTAAAGTACCCCCCAAGCAATGATGTCATGTGTTTTATTGATAACCCTTCGTGCTATAATATTTCATGTACGCCTTCTCATATTTTTAAGTCCCTTTTAAAGCATGTATAAATATACAAAAAAAAGAAGGGCTTTAAAAGAAATAGATTGGGGTACGCTACTCAGGCACTTAGAGGGAGCATCTTATTTCATAATTGCACGTACTGCAGAGTTCTATAGAATGTCTTGCTTATTAATTACGGCTTGAGTAAAAGCTTCTATGTACTAACTCTAATTCCTTAGCAATTTATTAGATAGAGCTTAATCACGAAGTAAGGCATTATTTAAATCTTATATATTCCTAAGAGAAAAGAGAGAAGACTAAAAGCTCTTGATACTCTAGCTCGCCTACTAATACAATATTACATACAAGACTAAGTTATGCGGCAGTTATACTAAGCAAGAACCTATAAAGAAGAGGTTACTACTAAATAACATGTCATATAAAAAAGAGCACTCTACTAGTACTTTCCCATAATAAAGCTATTTGCCTACAGTATTCCTCTAATAATTAAGTTTTTTAGAGCAAGCTTTCCTAATAGCCTCTTTTAATAAAAGTCATAAGGTTCACCTATAAGAATGCCCAAGCCTCCCATTTAATTAGATATTCACACAAAATAGTTGCTTGCATAAAACATAAAGTTTAGCACTAAGGTAAGATATTTTTACAAGATATAAACTAGCAATATTCCAAATAATGTACCGCAGCCAACTTATAATTAATAGTCAAAAGAGTGTGGCTTTTAGGCGGATATAGTTCAACTATTAAGGGTGTTGCAGTTTCTAGATTAACCTTAGTTTTCTTTATTCTATATCTATAAACAAGATAATATAAAGTACTTCACTTAAGGAGCTTTCTAGTAAAGAGGAGGGTTTGTTATGCTCCCTAACTTAGTTTTTAAGAGCTAGATCTTTACTGGCAGTGGTAATAATATACCTTTTATACCCCGCGCCTCTTAAAATATAGCATTACTAATTTAAGTATACGTTTTCTAGAAGCATGTTTCCCTTACTAGCATCTTTGGTAATAATAGTTGGAGTATAATACTCTTCATCATTTCTTGCCTTAGAGAAATGTTACCCTTTACTGCCGGTTAGCCCAGTGCTTTATATAAGTAAACAAAAGAGCTTTGTAGTCTAAAATAATTTGTAGAAGAGTAAGGAAACCTTAAAAATAGAAATACTTGGGTAAGACATTACTTTTCATAAGTAGACGGCTACGCGGGGTGTACTTTTCCTATATTACGCCAACAAAGTAACTATTACTCTATATAACAGGCTAACACAGGGCTAGCAGCTCCCGGACCCCATAACTATATAGTAATTTGAACATCTGGGATGCCCTAATATACCACAAAGTAAAGTATAAGGATATAAGCTCTTCTTTAGCTTAGTCAACTAGTTATTTACACGCGTCTTTTGGGTATGAGCTTAGGTAAAAGAAAAGGTCTTGTTATATAACTAAAATAAGGCAGGGAAAGATATTACTTATGATAACACCGTGTTACGAAGAGGACACCTAATATTTCTTTTACTTTTTATAAGTGAGCAAGCTACCTATTTCTTTGAAAGCTTTTACGTCTGCTGTACTTAACCTTTCCTTATAAAGTGCTCTTTATTAATATAGCGATTCTATAGTGCTAAATTTTTTTAATAAAAAATGCATTCTGAACTGCTCGTGTATGCTTTCCTATCTTTTCATTTTTTTTTAGTATGTATTTATTTGGTGGTTTTCTCAGTGCGTGTTATTAACAAGCCCACTAATTATACTTACTTTATTACTCTATTACCCTTGTGAACCTTAATATTCTGTGTACTTTATTTAAGTATAATTTACTACTATTTTTAAGTAACCCTACCCTATTAATTTAATAAATAGCTAGATTTTTAAGGTACAAGTATATAAAATACTGTGGGTTGTCTAAACAGATATTTGCTAACTTATCAATGAGTGAAGAGAGTGCCCCTGTTTACTTAAGTGATGATTACCTATCCTATATCTCACAGAGCATATAGTCTTAAATATAGTTTCTTTTGATAGAAGTTGCATAACTAAGCCTGCCCTTAATTAATTTTATAGAAGTACAAACTAGATAGTATATACTTTTGGAGATAAAGAGGCTTGCTTAATTCTTACTCGAGAGATATTTTATTATAGAAGTACTTATTCATTTTAATAAATGCACGTTAATAGATCTTAGAGAGAGGCCTCTATACACATACACCAGAGTTAGAGAAGCCTGCTCACTCATGCCCAGCCTTAAATAACTAGTAGACAAAGGTAAAATAAAAGAGACTCTTCGTTACTTTTTGGGCAAGTTACTTCCTTGTCCTTAAATATTGAGGTATAACAGATCTCTTGCTATAGCTACACATATATATAATTATTATGTCCTAAAAAAAATAGAAAATATGATAGATAATTAAGGGCACTTATCACTCTCACCAAGGCTTTTCTATTACGGAACTGATAGATTATTCCCCCCTGCTAGTAAAGGAGATATGTCTTAATTACACTTAATTACATAAATACGAACTCTTACTGCTCCGTAAGCTATTATTCTCCCCCGGGGTGTCAACAAATAGGGTTACTTTAAATTAATATGTTTCAAATCTTTGTTAAGTAACGCGCGCAATCTTAAAGCTATGATATGTATTTGTTTTCGAGAGGGTCCTTTATAATTATATAGGTTCTAGAGATGTAACTCTACTGTAAATTATTTGTCGGAGTGACAATTTTATGGCTGGCTGCGTAAGTAAAGAGAACAGGCATTTCCCTTTAAAAAAAGGCACCCCTCATCTATAATATTTACTAAATAACTAAATAAGAATATAGCAGTAGTACACTCTCGTCTGTCAGGTAACTTATTATATAAGCACAAGGCTCTCTAACATAAAACCTCATATAAGCTTTAATAAGTAAGTTTAAATAAAATATAAGGGAAATAATACCCTCTCAACAACCCGAGCATTTAAACTATAACTATTCTTCCTATATTACCAGAATAATTGTCTCCTTATAGATAGTTACAAAATAACTATGCTACACTTCTAGAGAGTGCAAATCAAGACTCCATGCTTGATGAGTAGTCAAGAATACATAGCGACGCCCTCTTTAATAGAGAATTATACTTCAAGCTGGTACCTAGACTTATATTTTATACTCGCGAGAGTATCCTTTGTTTAGCTAATAGAATGCTTTATATATTACTATAAAAATATATAACGACGTTTCGCAATTGAGCGTGAGCGACCGCTCCTATATAGATTGTGAATTATATCGCCCAATAAAAGGAGTTCCCATAACACTTAGAGAGAATCTAAAAGACAGTAATCTATAACATGCTTAGTTAAGGTAGAGCCCAAGGTTAGGCAGTAAGTAGGCTTTCCCTTGTATCAGCAAGCGCAAGTTCTAATAAGAGAATAATGACTGTAAACTAGTAAATAGTAGGATTATTAAACTAAGGATTACTTAGAATATATCTTTAGGGTACTGAATAGCTCCATAAAGGGCGCCCTACTTTTATTTATGCTACACACGTTTAACAGGAGTTGCATGCACTACAACGAGGAGTCTAGATAATACTTTTTTTAACAGAGGCAAGGCTTGACTATAGGCTTTTATTTATTTAACGGTTCTGATTTTGAGGCAGGCACTTAACGAGTGAGTTCTTATAAGTCAAGCTGGCTAGTACATAAAGGAAAGATCGTCGCTCTATTAGTCTGTAAAAGTACTGTTCTATGAGCATAAAGAAGGCAAACACGCCCAACACCTTTAAGGTATACTAATACATAATCAAGCCTATTTAATAGCACAAGCAGACGTCCTAGAAATATACCATAGTACCTTTATAAATATAAATTATAGATCTAATAATTGGTTCCGGCAGCCTTCCAAATTCTGTATTTTATAGAGAATTTATAGTAAACAAAGAAGATGCCACGCTATATTCTAGATCATTTACTAATATCAAGTCTAGTTAAGTTATTACAAATTCTATTAGATAAAATGTTCATTATATAGTAATAAGTACCTTCCTACGTAGAATTTTTTTTAATACATTAATTAGCGAAATAGCTTCATTATTATAATTATAGAGTAAGCAATAGGCCAAGCTATAGCAATACACTCAGGACATCTACTAGGACTAATGTATCAAAGGCATAATTTAAGCAAATCTTTAATAGAACTGTAATTGGGGCTAGGCATATATTACACAGGGGTTTTTATTTATTATAATAGGACAAGCATATTATAGGTAGGGCCTTTCACATCTTTCCAGAACAAATTAAAGCAAGGAGATACCACGGAGCAGTACTTTACTTTCTTTAGTTGCGAATACTTTATCATTATATAAATAAGACCTTTATGAGCTTTGCTACAAAGATCTCTCCTTGTTGTGTAGCCAGGAGATAACTTATGCTTTATTAAGAGCCTTCTTCGTTTAGATACGGGGCGTTTACTTATACTATAGTGCAATTTATTTTCTAAAAGAGAGTAGTGGCATTTATCGCTATATTATGGGCTTAAGATAGGGCTCGTTTTTAGGTAGCAAGGGCTTATAAATACCTTTTGATAAATGATGTACGAGGATTTTATACCTATAGCAAGCGCCTGCTCTCCTATTTTAAACAAAAGATCTTTTGTGGGGCAGAGACGCTTAGTACCTTAGGTAATAGGTCTCTCAGAAATAATGCATGTAGTAAGTTACAGGAAAGCTCTTAGTATAGTATGCGGGTATCGCTAATAGGAATTAGTCTTAGCAAGGGGCAATAACCGTAACATTTTTTAATGGACTACAAGGCACGCACAAATGTTAAAACCCTTTAGTAAAACGTTTCATATAGCGATTGATTACTAAGGCGCAAAACTTTCTTTATAAAATAAATATTGGCTTACCTAGTCCGCGGAGTTACTTTATTATTACATAAAGACACGAAGGAAAAATGTAGCTCTGCACTTATGAGTTAAACTGCAGGAAGTGTCAAATGCCCGGTGTAATAGGACATGGAGGTATAGTTTATTTATAGGTGTATTTGGCGAGCTAGTAAATAAGTATAGTATGAAGAGGGTCCTGTCATATTTCATAAATACAAGTAGTAATAGACCTAACATAGCGTAGTAACTAAGTAGAGCTCTAGTACTAGTAAGGGTCCCGCACTTTCTCTAATATTAAATAAAAGAGTATAAATGGAGTCCTCTTCCCTTATGAATGTACCTTAAGTGCCTTAGCCTTAGGTATTTGCTTAAGCAACTCTTGTAATTAAAGGCCCTACAACTTTAATAGGCATATAAAAAAATACGCATAGAACAGGCCTTAGCTTTAAAAATGCAAGATATTAGGTTATAATTTTGTAAAAGGTTGTGCCAAAAACATAAATAAAGGTAGCGCATTATAAGATAGTAACTTCTTATCTTATTCTTAGCGACGGGCTCGGCTAGAATTAGTAAGTGAATAGTTAAGTGTGCAGGTGATAATATAAGAACTTCTTAAGTACAAATACACCCTTTTCTTCTTTTATGCGCGACTGAAGGTATGTAAGGGCGCACAATTAAGTCTATTTAAAGTCTCCTTTAATAGTAAACCTGCTGGGTGAGAGTACTGCAGTTGCTATAACTTAATTTACCAAATATCTCTCATACAAAGAGGTGACATGTTCTTTTATTACTTAGATTGTCTTTAAGATGTTATGGCAGGTCTAACAAAGCACCAGAAGTTCCTTTTGTATTGGAGTGTCCGCGCGGAGGCTTACTTGTTCCTTTATAAAATGCACTCATTCTAAATAACTTAAGTATAACTGAGGGATCCATAATATGCTAAATTCCCTTAACAAAAGCTTGCGTTCTTGGCTGGGACGATCTATAGTATATTCTTCTCGTGTATTCTATACTAAATAAAAATACACTCTCCATTAGTTGTAGGCACAATCGAATTATTTTATAAAAACATTCTCTTCAGGAAGGAGCACTTTTATTGACTAGAGTAGTTACTAGAGGTATGTCAGCTCGCGTTAATATCTAAATTAACTGAGTATTTATAGGTGTGCCTTTGCATGCTTTCTAAAATATATAATTATTAACGTTGCCTTCCAGTCCTTTTGTACCCTATATAATAAATAATAAGCGGGACATTTCCTCTTCTTAGAATTAAGCCAATTTTTTATCTTTAATTATGCAAGTCACTTACTACAAAGGTACCTATATTCTTTAAGTAGGCTAGATAAAACGTATACCTTTACCGACTATTTAGAAGTTAATTAAGCTACAAATAAACAGGCCATAAAACTCAATCTATATATCCATCAGCTCTCTAAGTTAATTGGTAAGAGGGTTAGTACTTTGGTAGGGCTGTTTCCTTAAGAACGCCTGGCCCAATTATCTAGAGTAAATGCTATAAATTATACATATTTTAAAAATAACCTACCTTAAACTTGAGGGCCTACTTATATTATATATTCTACAGAAACCTTTGCATTTAGAACGATTGTGTATGGGATTTCCAGCCTTTTTCATGCATTTTTCTTTTTTTATTTATATAAATATGTACTCTCTGCTAGCTTTTCGTCTGTAGTTTAAAATCAATTTAGAGAATTAATATATCTATTATTTTAGCATATAGCTTAACTATTGTAGAAGAGGCTTTTTAGTATAAAGCAAGCAGGATTATTATATATATTAACTAAAACATTAACTTTAACTACAGCTATTATTTCTTATAGAGTAATACTAAAGAATAACACATGTATGAGGTCAGCGGGCGTAACTAGGCAGACATACGAGGCATCTTCATAGCAGTTACTATATCAAAGACCATATTTAAGCATATCTAACATGAATAGGTAAGTTCTTTATTCTACTACACAGTTATATTTTCTAAAGGTCATATAGGACATATAGGAGATAATACGATAGTTTTGAAAGCTCCTAATAGATCTGAGGCATGCCTAAGTTTCTTCTTGAACATATTGGCAGGGGGCATTCTTTCGTATATTATAGATCTTGTGTTACTCTTTGCTTTAAGTCATAGTACTTTTCTTATACATTTATCTAGGACGCATACTAAACGATTGCTCATTTCCTTATTATTAAGGGGGTCTTTCTAGTTCAGACATAGATTCTTCTTTATATTTAAGACTAGGGCAAAAAGTATTTCTATAAGCAAAGCTACATATTCTTAGTAATATAATATATGCTATATCTGTAGATAGGGCAGAGCGCATAGGTAGGATGTACCTTTTATACCAAGAGAAAATCCTGTTTTTAGTTAAGCCCGCAAGTATCCTTACTATATTTCCTTAAGGGAGGGGTCTTTTATGCGTATTATATTTTTCTCTCTTTCTCCAGTGCTTTTATAGGATAGGCACGTATTGCCATATTTTTATTCAAGAAATATGGAATTTACCCGCTACTTTAATAATAACTAGTAATAAGACTGCCCTAAAGTCTCTATATTAAGATTAAGTAGGCCCTCTCTTTATCTGTTAGCCTCTATGCTATTATATTAAATTGTGTAAGTGGAGCTCTAATCTGTCCCAGCGCCTAAGACGTGATATATAACTGAGTTAACTAGGTGCTATAAAAGACCCTCTATTTGTTTGTTACTCTCTAGAAGTACTTAAAGACGTGTGTCAAATTATAGTCAGTGCATATTAATGCAACAAATTCTGCCTTATAAAACTACCACTCTATAAAGTTATGTATATCTTACATAATATTTGAAAGCATTTCTTTACTTTAAGCTATATGACGTCCTTAGAGCAAGCTTTACCCTTCAGTAGAATAAGTTCTATACAATATTCTAAGTATTAATATTAAGTATTAATAAAGGCCAAGACATATTATAACATAATACAAGGTATAATTCCAAGCAGCCTTAGGTATTACAAGACATGACTAAGGCAGGATTAAAGCATACTTCTTCTGCTATATGAGGTACAGTATTTGTCTAAGGAATCCTGCATACTACGTTACACTCGTTGCAGGTCTTGTGAAATGAAAAAGAAGAAATTAAGAAAACATAAAAGTATGAAAACATAAGAAAGAGACCCCTTATTTATAATTTATAACATGAAAAGTATACTACTGACTGTATTCAAAAGAAAAGGAACTAACTGAACGCTTAACTACGTAAACCATATAGAATCCTAGGCTTTCATCAAGACTTAATGACATACTACGCGCGGCTGGGCTACTTATTAGGTTTATTCAAAGGGCCGTAATGCTCCGAGTAGGTTTTGCACATGCCGAGAAGAAAAAATACGAGAAATCAGGCCCTAAAATCACGCCATTCAGAAGGTAAATGAAAATCTGCTAATACCTACCGAAATTGACAAAAGTAATAAATCAGATTTCTATTAATAGAATGCTCTAATTTCTGAAAAGTTTCATCTGAGACCCATATGAAAAACAAGCAAACGCAATTTTACTTAAGTTAAGTAGAGAGCTTGTCTAAAAATACAAAAGTTGCTGCTCACCTATAGTGAAAGTGAACAAAAAGCATTTCTACCAATAGAAGGCCTAAAAATATCGAAAGTTGATGCCACGTATATAGAAAAGTTACTCCGACTAATTCTCTACGGTAAAGAGGTCTTAGAAAACTCGAAATGTTATCCCAGCTATAGCCGAAAAGTACTAAATACTAAATCAGAGTCCTCTTTGAGAGATAGCTGTTTACGAAGGCCTCCCATGGGCTATTAGTAGCAAGTATAGTAAGAGAAGACCTATTATAGCTTAGTGATGTGCGCACTATCTTTAACCTTATAAGTAATGCCGGGCCCTGCCCCTTTTTGGTAACTTGTACTTAAGTTAAATGACATTTTTATAAAAATCTATAAGATGCGCAATTTACAAGAGTAGTAACGCCTGCTTTAGGCACGTATTTATATAGTAAAGAATTTTCTTAAAACGGAAAGTTAGGGAATCCACGCACGGTTAATCAGAAAATACATATTTAGTCTTAATTAAGTATAAAAAAATGGCTCCTTAATTGAGCAACATAAGTTTAGTGTAATTTATAGCCGTAATAAAGAAAGTATAATGCCTGCGCAAACTGCATGATAGGTAGTAATGATTAAATTATAGCGAAGGCCAAGTCTTTTAGGAGCAAGATGCCCCCATTTTTATTTGATAAATTAATTATAGGATATAGCTAACACCGTAATACGATGCATTTTTATTAACTTTTATTAACACAGGATAAGTAATCCTATAGAATGATCCGCGCGCATTTGATAACACACGGTTTTATTAATAAATTATAGCATTAGGGTACCTTAAGAAATAATCGCACCGCCTGTGCATAGAGTATTCTGTATGCCAGGGAAATTATAGGAGTATGCATACATGAAAATGCTCTCCGCTCTCTTGGTAAATTATACCTTAGCTTATAGCTATACATTCTACTATGTTTGCGCTTAGCCCCTTCAAGCTATTATAATCAAATATACCATTATGCTTTATTAAATAAATATATGTCTTTATGAAAAATACTCCAGCAATTATTTAAGTATACAGGATTAAATGGAGAGAGCTTTAGATTAGAAGTGAACAGTCCCTCTTTCTTTAACGCAGGTGCACGGACACGCACATAGAATTATTTTCTTAAACCTTCCTTAAAAAACTGCCTAACCCTCTACGTGCCTGGGAATAATGCTTGTATTGCTAGTTAAGCGGTGCGCTCTCCCTCTTCAAAAAAAGTAAAGGGTGAATAATACTTCGTCTCTCATAACCAAGCACGTACGCAAAAGAATTTATCGGGGTGCCTTTATGGAAAAATAATAGCTCTTTACTACTTAAGGAATTATATCGGCAAGCTAATTCCGTTTCTTCTGAGTTAAAGCACTGCAAGCAAGGAAGCATACTCAAGGACTACACTCCATTTGTGCAAATATAAAGATAGGGGGGGACCTACTCTATGCTTATACTATAAGGGAATAAACTCATTTAAAGGGCAAAGGGGTATAATCCTACAGAGCTTGTTATACTCTTTCATTTTAGGCTATCTCTTTATAGAAATAAAGGCACCTGAATTATGACTATGCGCGGTTTTGCTCTTAGAGATAACTTTCTGTAATATATGTACCTTAACATATGCTTAGGCTTGTATCTAGTATTCCTTTTTTTATGCACTAAATTAAAAGGAGCTCTTTCTCCGCCCTCTTTAAGTAGGTTGCTCCTCTGTGTATTTTATTAATGCTTTGTGCTTTCTAAAGTTATTCCCGCGAAAGTTCCTTTATAGTACACAGTGCTGGGCTGGTATTAATCCCTTACGCTTTTATTTTAATGGTCCGTTATTTCTATTTCTTGCCCTGTCCTATTTACTTAAGCTACTTTAAAAGCTCTCCTATAGGTTATGTATTGTTCAGCTACTCGTGCCAAGATATTAAAATATGGGCCAGTCTCTGTACATTATACCAGTTATATAAGCAAAGATATAAATTAGTACTTAAAAAAGATTTTGAATATCTTGTTTAAGTTACTAAAGAGAGGCTCTTATAGAATATAATAATTCTATAAATACATAATTTTACAAGCATGCTGTAGAATCAAATATTTATACAGGACTTTATAAGGGATACTTAGAATATTATTATTGCGTAATCTTCATAGGTATAAAAATGTCATAGTTACTTTCCTTACTTATGTTTCAGCTATTTGATATTAATCCCTTCTTGTGAATGAAATATCCTGCGGTAATTCTGTGGCTTAACTTCTTCCTTAGGAAACTATATTTGCCCTACACGCTTGTAGTTTACGCTATAAGGTTTTCTTTGGACAGGACTTGAAATTGCCCCTAACCTTTGTACTTTATGATTT
The DNA here is from genome assembly GCA_036897805.1 of Plantago tenuiflora. Taxonomy (NCBI): domain Eukaryota; kingdom Viridiplantae; phylum Streptophyta; class Magnoliopsida; order Lamiales; family Plantaginaceae; genus Plantago; species Plantago tenuiflora. Next base: position 1,396 of record JAYMST010000073.1, on the reverse strand, counting down.
AAATAGACCTGCCCTAAATAAATTACGACATAGGTACTTGCCAAAGTAGAATAAACTAGTAGTATAGCACCTACACCTAGCTGTATGTACTAAAGGATCCACTTAGAAAAGTATGACATAATGGTTAAGCAGCTCGGGCATTGCAGTTCTTTTATAGTAATCTATTACTTCCGCTTTGTGCAAGTAATAGAAGATGGTGCCTAGTTTATAGAAAGCAAGCTGCTTTTTTCATTATATATTTGCCTTGTTGCTCAGTGAAGATACCTTTTATTATATTTAAATTTAAGCCTAGCTTACCCAGATTAAATACTTCCTGAAAAGGGTACTATAATTAACGTAGCTTGGCCGTAACCCCGCGTACTTTCTAATACTTTAGTGAAATGTAACTAGCGCGATCTCTACCTATGTTCTGTAATATGTCCCTATCTTTAATGCTGGCGTAGCTTTCTAGTTGAGTTTAGTCTTAACTTCTTAAATATCTTTGTTCAAAAGTACGTAAGTGGAAAAGGGAGAGCCTAGTACTAATTAAATTCTATCCTCCCTCGTTTCTTTTATAGTTTGGATACTTTAGGTATAGGTAGTGGAACCCCGCTTTAATAAGCTAAATCGCCCTAAAACACACGCATATAAATTCGTGTAGAGGAGTACACAAAATGTTATAGCGCAAATTTTGTAAGCATAAATGCGCTATAGTTATTTCCTCCTTTATTGGCTTAGTAGTAAGGAATTATTGCCCGTACTAACTGCATACTTTAGGTGTTGTCCAAGTTGTTACCCAGTCTTTTTAAGAGCAAAAGGAGTGGCTTGTCATAGACTTTCTCTTTAGCAGCCCCTCTTTAAGAAACTATTTTTTAATAATTGCCCTTACTTGCGTAATATTGCCTAATCTTATAACATCTATTTGTATATAAAATTGTATCTAAAAGTGTATCTCTTTAGGGGCCTTTTTTAACTAGTAGCGGGAACGCTGGACAAGCACTCGTGTAATACACGGTATTAAATTATGATATTCTTGCCTGCATGTTCTTATTCTTATATAAATTATACCTCTCTTTATATCTTGTTATGGGTGCAGAGGATCCCCTTTTTGCTACAATTGAATATTGTCTTATAAGTAATTGACTAAAGCTATCTGGCGTGGGTATAATAATTCTAGCTATGTACACGTTAATGTCTTGCACTTGAGGGGGGGCAGCTTTTATCTTCGCGCATTTTTTATAAAGGAAGCAAAAGGGCCTGATCTCTTTTTAAAGCACAGAAAATAATTCCTTTAATAGCAAAGTTATTTTCTCTTTTGTCTTACAGCTAGCAATAGTAGACAGCTTGCTTCTATATAAGCGGGACATTTCCTCTTCTTAGAATTAAGCCAATTTTTTATCTTTAATTATGCAAGTCA
>JAYMST010000072.1:0-13866 GCA_036897805.1 Plantago tenuiflora | reverse complement strand
TGCAAATTTTAAGTAACAGATTTCAAGTTTCTGTATTCTAACCTCTCAACTATTTATCACTTACCCTCTCTAGTTTACCTTATCCGGTAAATGGTTGTTGTTGTTCTGACGTGCAGGTTCTGGATTTGAGTTTTAATGATTTCAAAGGACCTGGTTTTGAGCCACTTGATAATTGCAAAGCTTTGCAAGTGAGTATCATTTGTTCTTATAGTACTACTTTTGTTTGGACTTGTTTAGTATGGTTAGACTCAATACAGCTTTACCTGCCACATGAAAACCTCACAGATTTCCTCTCTATGCAGCAACTCTATCTTGCTGGCAATCAGATCACATCTCTGAAGAGTCTTCCTGAACTTCCTAACCTAGAGGTCAAAACTCCACGCATAGATTTTCCTTGTTTATGCACATCATTATTTTTATTGTACTGAATCCTAACCATGATTATTCTTCTTTGCAGTTTCTTTCTGTTGCACAGAATAAGCTTAAGTCTCTTTCAATGGCTAGCCAGCCTCGTTTACAGGTTCATTTTTTTTTGCTCTGCAAATCATTAAGCATTGCAGTTTAGTAAGTAGAAATCAACTTTATCTTATTGCAGGTCCTAGCTGCCAGCAAAAATAAAATTTCAACTCTGAAAGGCTTCCCATACTTGCCAGCACTAGAGGTAAGTCACCAAATTAGGACAATTTGATGTTATATTACAAGTACCCATCCTTACTAAATGATTTTTGAAAACTGAAGTTAAATTTTTCTGCCCAAATAATATATTTATTCCAGAAAAGAAAATGTTGCACACCAAGCAAGGCTCTGAATTAGAGGAGTACAAGAGACTAACTACAAAGAGAGACTCACATGTATCTAGATATCCACACTCATCCAACATTATTAATGAAATAAGAAATTCAGAAACATTCAGCTGTTTGCAGAAGATAACCAGATAAAGGGCGAGTTTTTAGCGACATAAAGAGGAATTAGTTGGACAAAAGCAAATAATAACTTACAAAAAGGAAAGATTTATTGTCAAACATCCTAGGGAATCCTATTTCTCCTAGGAGCTTAGTCAGTTATATTTCTTAATCCCCACTGCCTTTGTTGAGAAGTATGCACACACATCGTGTGAAATTGACCGTGTCCATTGTTTGTCCAACCTCACCTGACAGCTTCAAACTTAAGTCTTAATTTATCTGAAAATTATACCATGACCAACTTACATAATGTAGATCAAGTCGATGAATTTTGCAACTTCAGTTTGATATGTTAATAATTACTTATGCTTGATATGCTATCCTGGTCCCCAGTTGTTATGGACATGGACACTTATTTATTCCTGATATGCAGCATTTACGCCTAGAGGAGAATCCTATCCTCAAGATGTCTCATTTAGAAGCTGCTACAGTGTTGCTTGTTGGTCCAACTTTGAAGAAGTTTAATTACAGGGGTAAGTCTAATAGGTGCCTTTTGATACTTGCTTGGGGCTGATTAACATAACATTATTTTCACCCTACAAATAAGCTCTTTCCAAAGTTTGTTAAAAAGAAAGGATCTCCCTCTTTCCTTGTTTTCACCTGCTAGCATCTTTAGAGAACCTAATGCACCGTGTGTTAAAATGTCCACATTTTACACCCCTAGTTCATATCCTTTCTTTTTGATTGCTTTACAGAAATATCTTTTTTATTTGATTCTTTCCCGCAGACCTTTCTCGTGAGGAAATAGCAATTGCCAAGCGCTATCCTCTCCAGGCAGCCTTGTGTCTTCGAGCAGGCTGGGACTTGTGCCGACCAGAGCAAGCTACGGGTTAGTGTTCAACGTGTTCTTTTTTTGTGCGGGGGTTGTATAAATATAAAAAATTGGGATGCTTCTCAAACTTTTTGCAAAGAAAGTATCAAACTATAATTTGAGTCACACTAATTGTCATCTAAATTTTAATTGGTTAAGTAATAGATAAATAGGAGATGTTGGATGTAAGATTGCACAGAAATTTAGTTGGCTATTCGCCAGGTTTCCCTTTTTCTGAGTGAGAAAGAGGGAGTACGGGATAGATACACAAGTAGAAAGTGTCACTTCACATCCATCAAAGAGCACTCTAAGTTTGCATGCTCTGTAAAGTACCGAGCTGAACCAGCAAACTATTTTCATTTCACTATTCATGCTTATTGGTCGAATCCACCACAAACAAGGTGATTGAAGTTTACGAAACGATGATTGCATAGTTATGTGGTCAAGTTACTTGCCTTGTTCTATTGTCTCCTGAACACCATTTATGTAAGGGTGGCATTGTTGTTCTTTGGACAATTTGCCGTTTAAAAACAATGATGCCTTCGTTCTTTACAGGTCATTATGTTCCAGTAATCATACATTGCTGATAGTAAGTAAAGCCAAAATAATTCATCGAATGTCATAATGCAACCTAATGTTTCTAAGACTTGGACTTCAGGGCATGTTCCACACAATATGCAGTTATTCTACTTTGCTGAACATCCATTGGACCTGAAACTTAAAATATGACATCTTTCATCAGAAAAGCAACATTCCTTTTAGGGAATAGCTCTGTGTCTGAAAACAATCCTATTTGACAGATTCGACATTCAAGTTCCTGCTGGAACAATGGAAAGAACATCTTCCTACTGGATATGTGCTTACAAAAGCTTCTGTTGCTCCTCCATTTGAGGAGGATGCTTGCAGCTGCCAATTTGAATTTGTAAGAGACAACAATGAAGGCACCGATTCAGAATTAGAATTGAAATGGCAGTGGTATGTAGGCGGGAGAAGTCTTTCAAACTTCACTGCAATTCCTGGTGCAAGTGGAGAGGTGAGGCAGATTTTGACAATTTCTATAAAGTTCATGTTTGTTTTTCTTGTCGATCACTCAGTTGTCAAACAATTTCTGGTTACGTTGGGTCCTGGTTGTCATTCTGGAATCAAACAATACTTTTAATCGTCATGTTAGGTCTACTTTCCAAAGCATGAAGATGTTGGCAGAATCCTGAAGGTAGAGTGTACGCCAGTGCTAGGAGAGACTGAATATCCTACTATATTTGCAATATCGTCTCCAGTTTCTCGAGGTACAGTTTCTTAGTTGATTAAAGAGACAACTTCAACATGCTTGATGCATCTGCATTTGTATGGGGCCAATGTTTCATAGTGATCATGACGATGCATGCATCATCATCTTGTTTATCCTGCACTGAGTTCATAACTTCATATGAGCCAATAGACATGAAAAATCAGTTACTGGTGAAATTGTATAAACATACCCCAGTTCTGAAATTTTAGTATAATTGGCCTTTTTATTCCTCAAACATCCTTGACTATCCGCGTAGTTTGCCTGACTACATTACATAAATCAACTGATTATATCATTTTGTTTTCAAGTGATCTGTAAAATACTTTCCCAATGCTCAACTTTTGATGCTGTTAACAATGCCCTTTGCGTCTATCAGCATCATATCTAGTTAATTTTGCTACCGGACATGTTCTTCCACAAAAAATTGTTTATTCTCTCCTTACCTTGATTTTTTTTTTAAAAATTGATTTATTTTGAAGGGACTCGAATTCCTAAGGTAATAAAGATAGATGTACGTGGGGAGCTGGTGGAGGGTAACATTATTAAAGGTTATGCTGAGGTTGCATGGTGTGGGGGAACTCCAGGAAAAGGTGTTGCTAGGTGAGATTATACAATGACTTTCTTATGGGAGTTCTCATTTCTAGTTTCTTTCTATAAAAATGTCGGAAAACTTACTGCCTCCTACATGGAACTTTCTTATGTATCATTCTGCAGTTGGCTTAGGAGGCGATGGAATAGCAGTCCTGTGGTAATTCCTAGTGCAGAAGAAGAGGAATATCAGTTGACCTTGGATGATGTAGATTCTTGTTTGGTTTATATGTATACTCCGGTAACTGAAGAAAATGCCAAAGGGGAACCTCAGTATGCTATCACTGATTTTATAAAAGCAGGTTCGTGGATGATACGAGTCACACTATTCTTTTTTCCCCCGCACTATTGCTAATAAGTTACACAGTAGTGACTAATCTACAATAAAATCACATGTTCATTAAACTGTGAGATGTATCTACACATTGAAAAGTCGTATACATGTATAGGTATGCAATGAGTCATTTCGTATTGCCCTCGAAGTCCAACTGGAAAATGACACTCTTTAAGCTATATAAGCATTAAGCAGTCTGTCTGTCTTAAATGTATATTTATATCCTATCCATGCTTTAGAGCTGTCCATGATCTGTATGGGCCAAGCGTTGTCAATCATATGCTATGACTGAGATTGTCTCTAACATAGATCTATGCACCTCAAATCATGATATTTGATATGTAGAACTTTTATGTACTTTTAAGATGACCTTGTTAATTGTGTATTTTTTTCTCATATAAATAGATATAAGGTATATATGGTTCCTTTCTCATAGAAAAGGATGTAATGCACTGGAAACTTTTAGATCATTCTGGAACTCCTAAGGGCTCCAGTGTGGCTGGAATGTGACCCTTAATAAGTAATTTGGTTAGATGCAGGATAATATGGTTTTCATATGAGCATGGTGGATAGTAAAATTGGGTATCAAACACCGTGAGACTTTGGTGCCTCACATAAACCTTTCTCATATAGCATTGCTTATCTGGATGTGCTTTTGGATTTCCCACACTGATGGCCATTATATTTATCAAAACTTTGTTTATTTTTAATGGCAGCTCCTCCCTCTGTGAGTAATATACAAATTATCGGAGAATTGATTGAAGGAAATACCATGAAAGGAGTAGGACAGTATTTTGGCGGGAGAGAAGGTCCCAGCAAGTTTGAGTGGTTGCGTGAAGATAAGCATACAGGGTTGGTGTTTGTCTTTTTTCTGTTCTCTGATTTGATATTTAATCTGATCTAAATTATTGATACTTAAGTAAATACAGTACGCATGATATTACTTGATGTGTTCATTATAATTACTTATTGGTATGTATTGCTCCTGATTATCTTTTAATTATGTTGCTTCTCTGCATTAAGCTGTCCCATATAAGTGTATACAATTATAGGAGTACCTTGTTAACCATGCAAACTGAGTAGTTTCTTTCTTCATATTCCTCTTCTGCAGAGAATTTGAGTTGGTGCTTAGTGGAACAAATGAATATATTTTAACCAACGAAGATGTTCATCTGCGAATTGCTTTTGTTTATTTACCTGTTAACTTTGAAGGTAATTCTTAAATTTGTATCCCCTGCTTAAATTTTCAAACTCTACTTGCTACCATCCTAAAGGCATTGCTTCTTTTGGTAATTTCAGGGGTGGAAGGGAAATCTCTGACTGTTTTGTCCCAGACAGTTAAGCCGGGTATGTTGCTATTTCTTTTAGAATCTAGGTTCCCAGTTCCATAATTTATATCTAGCATCTGTTTGTTAACTATTCGATTTTGCTGAATAATATTGTTAATTCACTACTGTGTTTCACGATGTGTCCCTCAAGTGGTTATCCTTGAATATTATTTACTTATTACTCCGTGATTTACTCCGGTCACAGCTCCTCCAAAGGTAACAAATCTGAAACTAATTGGAGAATTGAAGGAGGGATGTAAGATTACTGTGACTGGCATTGTCACTGGCGGAACTGAAGCTTCCAGTAGAGTTCAATGGTTCAAGACCAGCAGTTCTACTTTCGATGGTGAAAATGGTATTGAAGCATTGAGTACATCCAAGATTGCAAAGGTAGGACAACTTTATATGCTTCTAGTCTATGTAGTAGAGATAAATGATCTGGTTTTTACTTTTTGTAGGCATTCCGTATACCTTTAGGAGCTGTTGGCAGCTACATTGTTGCAAAGTTTACACCAATGACTCCAGATGGTGAAGCTGGTGAACCAGTGTATGTGATTTCTGAGATAGCTGTCGAGAGTGAGTGCCTTGAACAATTATTTGTCGTTTCATTTTGAATTATGTGGTAGAATTGAGATAACCTGGTAGGTGGTGATGCTTCATCCTTTAGAGTAGCTGTACTAGCTGTCCATATAAGCTCATATCTGTCAATCTGTCAATATTATGATCAATTATATGTTTCATCAGAACCAGTCGCTAGAATAATTTTATGTGAACTGCATTTTAAAGATGGATTGATCATCCTTTGTACTTTTACATTAAAAATCTAGTTATAAATTAGAAAAACAAAGGTATCTCTAACATTGGAAACATTCCCCATTAAAATTCAATTAGTTTTCATCTTCTATTAACTCACTGTGATTTTGTACCTATACATGTATAAAACCTGTCTTTTTTGTTACATTTTTCTGGTGCAACTATGTTAATTCATGGCCACTGACATGTATAAATACTCCTGCAGCTCTTCCACCCAGTCTAAACTTTTTGTCAATAACCGGTGACTACTCGGAAGGTGGAATGTTGACAGCATCATATGGTTATATAGGTGGGCACGAGGGGAAGAGTATCTATAATTGGTATCTTCATGAGGTTAGTGGTACTTCTAGTCCTTACCCTCCATGGACTTCTAGGCTTCTATAAATACTGGGATGGGCTTTGGAGACTATTGAAAAACATCAGTTAATGGGCATACATGCAATAAAACTTAAATTGTCTTCAGTGTAACTTCAATATTTTCTGCACCTTTACTAGATTTTTAGCCTCATAACTTAAAGGATGAGTCAAGCTTTAATAGATTAAATTTGTGTGATCTAAAAGTTCATGGTGCGGAAATGTTTTGAGAACATTAGTTTCAATGCTCCTAGCTTCACACAATTAAAGAAGAACTTTTTTATGTCAACGTGTATATTCAAGACTTTATAATGGGTTTGAACAATTTTTTTTTTTGACACTTATAGTTGGTTTAGGGCAACCATGGTTTTCCTCCACCAGAAGTAAAGTCATCCATACATCTGTTTGTGTTATGCCCCCTCTTTCTGACAAGGGGGGAAAAGAAGTCCTGATTTTAGGCTTATTTTATTCAAGCTAGGCATAAGATAGTAGATGACTAGATGTAATTAAAGACCAATCAAGTCTGCATCTAGCTGATCTAAAGGCTTTGCAGTCTAATAACCAACTTAACTTAATGCAGGTTGAAAATGACATCGGTGCTCCAATACCTGAGCTTTCTGGTTTTCTTCAATATCAGATTCCAAAAGATGCAATTGGGAAATTCATATCATTCTCTTGTTCACCTGTACGTGATGATGGTATCATGGGTGAACCAAGAACTTGTGTAGGGCGAGAATGTGTTCGTCCAGGTAACTGCAGCATGCTAGATCTCGGATTCTATGTTAGATATTTGATCACTTTGCAAGATAATGGAATCTTGCTCATCGTCATATTATTTTTATGAAATCCTTATCATGTGTGAAAAGAGCAGGCCGGTCAGGATCAAAATTGCTGATTTTGTTTTTAAGCTTGGACATATTGGTATCTGTTTGAATGGATGAAAGATAATAAATCAGTTTGCATATGCATATGGTGACAATGTTGGGACTCGGCTTCTCGTGTTTGTTTGTTGTATGGTTGATGTACCTATACTTGTACGAGTTAAGACTAGGTATTTTGTACCTTGCTTTTGAGATGGCTCACCGCTCGTTCTTTGACTTTCTTCTCCTGTTCTTCAAAAATTAATGTAAGAGTAAGACTGTCAGCTTCATCACTCATTGAGGTGATTGTGCTGTCTTTTTGTCAATAGCCAGTCCTCTCTCCAACAATTTAAATTTCTGAAACATTGAGTTTGGAAGTCTTCTATGTTACTTTTAGTTGCCATGTTCCGATATATCATTGTCACATGAAAGTTGGCTTCTTAAAACCTGGCCTGTGCATCTAAGTTTCTAGTGCCATGAGTCTGCATAACTTCATCTCCATTGCGCCTTTTGACTGGCTCATCTCTTTGGAAATTGCATATTTACTTATTAATGTTGAATTATTACAGAAACATAGTGCTATCCTAGACCAGAAATCTTTGTTTTTTCGTATTTAATTATCCTTTGTTCTGTCAGCTTGTACTCGTTAGTGTGTTTTGCTGTGTTACATACTTACATCTACTTTTTTAGAGGTTCGAGTACTTGTTTGACCCTTGTACACTATACTATCTCTAGCTATATGATATGATCTTGTTATTTATTCATGCCAACATTTTGTTTTTAGATATAGATTTTAATCTTACACTGTCTCTCTTCATGCTGCTCATCATCAGGAAGCCCACGGTTGCTCTCCTTGCAAATTATTGGAACTTACATTGAAGGGACTACTCTAAAAGTTGAGAATAAATACTGGGGAGGTGAAGAGGGCGAGTCAATTTACCGTTGGTTTCGGGTATAGGATTTGATTTTTTTAGAGTGTCATTTTCACATTTGTATGAGTCTCAATACTGTAAATGATGATATAATTCTACTTTAGAAGAATTAAATTTCAAATAACTGGTTACTGCCTATATTTTTTGTTGTGAATTTACCCAAATCTTTTTTTTAACGAAGCTAAGCTTCACTTTCTTGTTTCAGACTAGTTCCACTAGCTCCCCAAATGAAATTGCCGGTGCCAATGCTTCATCTTACATGCTCAGTATAGATGATATTGGCTTCTTCGTATCGGTGTCATGCGAACCCATTCGAAATGACTGGGCGCGTGGTCCTATTGTCATCTCCGAACAAGTTGGACCAATTGTGCCAGGTAATCTATATTTATAGTTGTACTTTTTTTGTTGTCGTCTTATATTTGGAGAACGCTATAATTTTCTGGTTATAGTGAAAATTAATGCACTTAACATGTCTGAATTAGAATGTTAATACCTTTGAGATGTGTCTTGTTATTGCAGGGCCACCAGCATGCCATTCACTTGAATTTAATGGATCCCTCATCGAAGGAGCACACTTGGGCTTCATTGCTTCTTACAGTGGAGGGTAAATTTCAAAATGACCGTGTTATACTGCAATTAATGCGTCCAAAGTTTCACTTTGACTGTATATCTTTCAGGGTGAAAGGGGATTGCCTGTCTGAGTGGTTCAGATTTAAGGAAAATGGGCAAAGGGAGAAACTTAATGTTGGAGGTATAATTCTCTTTCCTTCTTTTTGCCTTATTTATTTGTTATGCCCTGCTAATTGGTGCTTTGTCCAGAATTTCTGGATTTAACATCTGGTGACGTGGGAGAGTGTGTAGAGCTTGTTTTTACACCTGTTCGTGCTGATGGAGTAAAGGGTCACCCAAAGTCTCTGGTTTCTGGTCCTATTGCCCCTGGTTAGTATCTCATCTGACTTCTATGTTCAACAAAACGTCAGCAACCTGAAATATTTTCTCTATCCAGTTTAAGATTAGAGGGCTGTCATGGTAGGAGGGGTTACATGAGGATTTTTTTTACTGTTAACTGATCTTAGTGATTATAGTTTTACGGTCAAATCGTGTGCAATCATTTGAAGTTTTTGCCTTCTATTTACCAATCATGCATGTTCCTGCTTCCCGATTCTATGCTGCCTACTGCTGTTGCTATAATTATTTTGCTCAGTGATCTAAACATATGGTCCTCAACTTCAGGGGAACCATTAGGCCTTGACCTGGTCATTCCAGATTGCTGTGAGGGCCAGGACGTGGTCCCTGAAACAAGATATTTTGGAGGACAAGAAGGAGTTGGAGAATATATCTGGTACAGAACAAAAATAAAGCTACAAGAATCTACTCTGGCCGACCTGCCGGACAATTGCGAAGAAGCAAACATATGTAGCCACACACTGTAAGCATTGTATTTGAAATGAAAATCCCATTTAAGATATCTAAAACTGTTAAGCACCCCCCTTCTTTTTAATCAATTTATCTAACTCTGCTTCAGTGTGTATACTCCTACACTTGAAGATGTTGGAGCTTATCTTGCCTTGTACTGGCTGCCAACTCGCTCTGACGGTGAACACGGGAAGCCCTTGGTATCAGTTTCTGAGTCGCCAGTCATTCCAGGTACAATATGTCTCTTGCCATTATGTTTATTCCCTGTTGAATAAGTTTGTGTCAGGAGAGAAGAGTACTTTCTTTATTTCTATTCTCCCAATTGACAAGCTTTGCTGCCATGTGCACTTTTTTTCCCCTCATGTGCGCTAACATAAATGATTTATGTGGCAGCTCTTCCAACAGTTTCTAATGTCCATGCAAAAATGCTATCTTCAAGCACTTATTTCGGGGAGGGAGAATATTTTGGTGGATATGAGGGAGCCAGCTTATTTAGCTGGTACAGAAAATCTGAAGACGGGGATATTGTTCTCATAAGCGGAGCAACCTCTAGAACTTATGAAGTCTCAGATGAAGATTATAGTTCCAGACTGCTGTTTGGGTAACTATTGTTATTCTGTTCGTATATGCAGTTATTATTGACAAAATCGTTCCTGTATGTTTGTTCCTACGCTTGTAGTCCTCTTCTAAAAGAACCTATATTGCCTTCAGGTATGGTGGCAGAGAGTTGAACTGTAGTTTTGCTTGTTTCTGCTCTTGTAAATTTTAGTACTGGCCTACTAATAACAAATTTGGAAACTGTTAAGCTAATCCAACATTTGTTTTCATAGTTTTTATGCTAATTCGGACGCAAGGAAAGAGTAACTAGATGATTCATCCCTACATTTATTCAAGTAGTTTTATCCTAATTTGAAAAGGAAGCAGGGTTTGCAAATGTGCCTTTTTTTTGTTCTTACCTTTTAATAGGGAAAAAGATGTTTTACCATGTCCTTATCTAATAGATGCCACTATCTTGCAGTTACACGCCAGTTCGTGCAGATTCAGTTGTTGGAGAACTTCGATTGTCTGAGCCAAGTGATATAATCTTTCCAGGTATTGCTTCTACATGCATTTTCATACACTGTAGAAAACTACACAAATGAATCAAAAGAAAATACTCTTGATTCTTTCCTTGGGGAAATAATAGATAAACCAATGTTTACCTGCAGCCACACCGTGCCATCTTAAATTCCTCAAAGTCTCATTATCCTTATGTCGCTTCATAGTTCTGTGTGTTATTTCTCAACCCAATATTATCTTATATTTCTTCAAGAGGAGTTTTTGTTAAAATTGTATTGCACGAACAAACATCCAGTTTACCCTGCTTCTGATACTGGCCATTTTTTTTGTATCATACGCTAATCTTCCACCACCCCCACCATACCAAAAAAGTAAAAAAAATAAAAAAATAAAAACTGAGCATCAAGTAAAAAAAACTGAATTTGCCTTGTTGAACTTTCATCTCAGAGTTGCTTAAGATTGAGATGCTAGCCCTTTCTGGTAAGGCAGTTGAAGGGGAAGTATTGACTGCATTAGAAATTATACCAAAGAGTGAAACACAACAGCATGTTTGGGGGAAGTACAAGAAAGAAGTGAAATATCAATGGTATAGTTTCTATATCCCACCTTTTGATATTATTACCATGCTATATATCAGCATGGAACTCATGCATCCGTAAGATTCTTTACAATAAATTCTGTGCTCAACAAGAGAATTTTTTTCATTTATCAATTTATGGAAATTGAATTATATCCGCAATGCTTGTAGAAACAGGAAGGTTTTAATTTTATAAAGAAGCAAAGAAGTTTATTATTGATTTCCAATTCTCAAAAAGTAGACTGAATAGATCTCTTTCATGTGGACCCATCTTGTAGGTTTTGTTCATCAGAAACAGGAAATGGTGAGTCCTTCGAGGCTTTACCATCGCAACGGTCTTGCTCGTATAAGGTACGGTTTGAGGATATTGGTCGCTCTCTGAGGTGTGAATGCATTGCTACGGATGTTTTTGGGAGATCAAGTGAACTAATGTATGCTGATACTTCGTCAGTTTTACCAGGTTTTTACTCCAAAACACAGTTACCTTTCACAGTAACAGTTGAAATTTGTACTTATTTTCACACTCAGTGAAAGAGCTATTCATTATGTCATATTCTTGGTTGGTATCATCGCTGAAGTATCTTCTGCTTGTTGTGTTTAGGGATTCCTAGAATCAGCAAGCTGGAAATTGAGGGTCGTGGGTTCCATACCAACTTATATGCTGTGCGTGGAATTTACAGTGGGGGGAGGGAAGGCAAAAGTAGAATTCAATGGCTCAGATCAATGGTCGGCAGTCCCGACCTTATCTCTATTTCTGGTATAGTACATCTTGATTGTCAATATGGTTACAGACTACTGTTTCCAAGAAAGTCCATCTGGAGATATTGAATAGTTAGGACCTGGTGATTTTCAGCAAATTTGGAATCTCAGTTTAACTGGAAATCCGTTTAGTTTGTAGTACCAAAAACATAATTTTTAATTTGGTGCTCAATGTCAGTGCTCCTAACTCCATTTTATGCGTTAATGTGTTACTTCAGGGGAGACAGGAAGGATGTACGAGGCCAATGTTGATGATGTTGGCTATAGGCTAGTTGCTATATACACACCACTAAGAGATGATGGAATTGAGGGACAACCTGTTTCTGCATCAACAGAGCCCATAGCAGTTGGTAACTACTGAGTCACTTTTGTTGTTTTTAAAACTTTTATATCTTGACAAGTCCTACCCGTTTCTGGACAGTGGGAACTAATTTAGTTTGTATTATCTAAGAATTTGGGATCTACAGTAGAATTGAAACCCTTCTACACTTGTGTCCCCCAGCTCTGAAAATGCTTACTCATTTAACAAACGAGCAATTTGACTTTGTAACATTCCTTCCTTATTACAGTTCTCACCGTGGATCTTGAACACGTTGAAGGATTATCCCATTAAATCCTGTGTATTTAGTGAAGTGAACAAATGCAAAAGTTCAGGGGGAAAGGATTTTTTTAATGCATAAGCAATGGCCACCTGTAGTTAGAACTGTTAAGTGTCATTAGTCATTACTCCTAAGTAATTCAAGTGATGTACTTAAAGATGATAGAACTATCAAACATGCCTGGAATATGTTTTTACTATAATGCTACTACTTTGTGCATGTGAATTTGCTGCCATGTTATGGGGATATTTATGTCATCTTCTACTTGCAGAGCCTGATGTTCTTAAAGAAGTAAAGCAGAAGCTTGATCTTGGTTCAGTGAAGTTTGAGGTACTTACTCTTACCAGTTGTCTTATCAAGTGGAGTAGTACATATGTTTAGGGATTTCATCTTATTGCTAATTTGCAACCTATATCATGAAAAGTTGCATTATGCATGACACATTTTTCATGTGTTGGATCTAATATTATCAATAGCATTATAGCACATGTATATAAGAAGTTCAATGGCACCAGCTATAGTATTAAAATTCCAATATTCAACAAGATGATGTGCAATTTTTTCTTTTACAGGCCCTGTGTGATAAGGACCGGTCTACTAAAAAGGTACTCGTATTTGATTCTTTATCCTGCATCAGTTTCATCAAGATACACAGGTAATCAATTGTACCATTTTTGTAATTTCAGGCTCCTGGAACAGGAAGTCTCGAGAGAAGAATACTGGAGGTCAATAGGAAACGAGTGAAGGTTGTAAAACCTGGTTCCAAAACTTCATTTCCTACCACAGAGATCCGTGGAACTTACGCTCCTCCGTTCCATGTACGAGTCCTACCTCCATATGTAGTTGCCTTGTCATCTTACTTTTTAACTTGTCAACTTTGTTTTGTTTCGGCCTGGTTTTGCATTAGATATATGCCTACGTACGTGGGGTAGCCCATAAGCCTTTTTAATTGTTAATTTAGTACTTATATCTGTCTTTTTGTTCTGAAATGCTTTTGGTTGAGCTGCGGCAAAGGCATAGCCAAATGTCTTTTCAAGATAAAGATGCTTTAAAAAACTTCCAAGTTAATTTCTGAGGATAAAATGGCGTTTGCCCTCTACATGAAAACTTTTTGTTCCATTGTATGGAGAAGTCTTGCATAAAGGATATGATCTTGTTATTTATTCATGCCAACATTTTGTTTTTA